>JAASGT010000920.1:0-13941 GCA_023334315.1 Globisporangium alternatum
GCCACCAGTGAGCCAGAGCACGAGCGGGTCGGTCGCCGGGCTCGTGCGCGACTCAAAGTACCAGTAGAAGTAGTGATCGTCCTTCTTGTTCGGCAGCTTGACGTAGCCGGCGTCGTGGTTCGTGATGCCGCAGAAGAGCTCGGCGTCGCCGACCTTGACCGGGATACCCTCCGGGACAACCGCTGGCGTGGCAGTCGAGGCCGAAGAGCTCTTGCTGTACCAGACGAGCAAACCAGCAGCCACGGCGGCGAGCACCGTGAAGCCTGCGATCTTCTTCTTCTTGTTGCTCGCCTCCTTCTGCTTGAGGTGCTGCAGGTTGCGGTCGTACGCGGTCAACGGGGTCGTCTCGCTGGCCATGCTGACTTAGAGAGAGATGCTTGGGGTCACGTGGGTGGAAGGAGGCCAATTGGAGACTGCGGTCCTGACGCAGTGGTGGCTGGAAGAAGAGCAGCCTGTACACACATCCATGTGTGGCACGAAGGGGGAAGATGGTCCGGCGCACAAGCAATTGCGTTGTGTGAATGGGATCGGCAGGAAGGGCGACATCTCCCAGTTGATTAGGATTGATATTGAAAAAGACGTTGCGTGGGAATGTCGTTCCGCCTGATTGTCAACGAAAGAAAGTGCCTGGAGCTGATTGGCAAACAGCGAACAGAGTGAAGGTCACACTTTGATTTAACTGAACCTCTTTGTCTGACGTATCTCTGACCGTTTCACTTTTTGGATAGACTATAAATCCATAATAATCTGTATACGAGCCTATTTATCAAATGTAAGCGCTGTAATACTCATTAGTACAGGTGCTGCGTCAAAAGCGTTGAACAAACATCAGGCAACCAGTTGCGAGACGAAAGACCCTCTGGGAGCACATAACGGTAGGTAAGTACATGGCTCTGGTGCATCCGTTTGTATTCCATCGCTACGTAGAACGCGTCCTCATGTATGTACCCTAGCATCTAGAGATCTAATGGTAATGCGAGCCATTGTGAAAGCGCGGTCGCTGGGCATGCAATGCAAGATGCAGTCAGATAGGCAGTCTACCTACCACTCGGAGATCTTGAAGTCCTTGAGGAACTGGCCGAACATGGGCGGTGCGTCGTGGTTCTCCTGGTGCAGCACGAAGATCGGGTCCAGCACGCGCGCGGCCGCGTCCACCTCGTCCAGCGGGGTCTACGAATCAGAGAAGATGTCAGTTATGTGAGACTTTCTGTAGCCACTCCTGCCTGTCGCCACGCAGTTGTCAGCAACTCGCTCACCTGGAAGTTGTGGGTCTGTGCGATGCGCACAGCAGCTTCGCGCGGGTTCTCGTCGTTGATCCAGCCCTAGAGTAGTCAGATAGACACACACACACGTGAGTTTGGCCACGCTCTTGGACCGCTAGCAAACGACACTTGTCCACTCACAGTGTCGACCGAGTTCATGAAGATGCCGCGCTTGGCGAGGTCCTCCGCGGCCGTGCGCGTCATCATGTTCGCCGCCGCCTTGGCCATGTTGGTGTGCGGGTGGTGTGGCGTCTTCGCGCGGTAGAACTTGCCCTCCATTGCGCTCACGTTGATGATGAACCTGTGCTTGTTCTTGCTCTATGTGTACCAGTCATTCAAAGCCATTTATTCACAGCAGGTTACGATATCAGTGGCAACGACATTATAGCAATAGCACTGTGAAGACGACGGTACCTTCTCGAGTAGCGGGATGGCGCGCTTGTTGAGGATGAACGGCGCCATCGTGTTGATCGCGAACACCTCCACCAGCTCTGCAACAAACAGCGACACACACACATTAGAACAACGCTGCTGGACAGCAGGTTCAAGGCAAAAGACGTACCCATGGTCTCGATCTGGTCGATCTTCTGGACCCACGAGTTGGACGTGCGCAGGTCCACCTGTTGGTTGTTCGTGTCCACCTGGCCTTGCGGGAAGAGGTGCGCCGTGTCCTTGGACTCCTCGTCTTCAGGCACGAGCACCACCTGCGAAAGCAGCACGGACGACGGCGTCGCGGCGCTCGTGACAGACGCGACGACCGCTGAGGCGCGGTTGCTCGCACTCACAATCGCGCCTTCACTGGCGCTAGCCGCCTTTGGCTCAGCTGCTGGCATTGAAGAGCTCTCGCTGGACGTGAGGCCAAGCAGGTTTGCGTTGCCCCTCAGGATCTGCTCGGCCTGGGCGAACTCCTCGGGGATCGGCGCGACCTCGCTCGTGATCAGGTGCTTGTAGTAGTGCACGGGTCGGCGGATCGTCTGCGTCGCGTTGTTGATCAAGATGTCCAGCGTGCCGAATGTCTTTTCCACGTGGTCCATAAACTTGTCGATCACGCCCAGGTCGCGGAAGTCCATACCGTAGACCTGCAGCCGGTGCTTCCAGTCGTCAAAGTCGTTCTCTCTCGCGAACCGGAACGCCGCGTCCTTCGGGAACCGCGTGGTCGCGATCACCGTCGCGCCCGCGCGCAGCAGCTTGAGTGTGATCTCGTACCCGATCTTCACGCGCGCACCGGTGATTATCGCCACGTGGTCCTTCAGATCCGCCGTCTGCAGGCGCTTCTCGTAGTTGAGCGCCGCGCAGGACGGGCACAACTGGTCGTAAAAGTGATGCAGCTGCTTGAACTTGAGCTTGCACGTGTAGCACGCGCGGTGGTGGTGCAGCTCGGGGACAGAAGATGAGGTGACCGCCGCTGGCTCGTGCTCTCTTGTGTCACTGTCTCCATTGACCGATGCCGTGGTCTCTGCGCTATTCACCATCTCGACGTTAGCCTCCTGTGTGAGCAGTCGATGACTGGAGACCGCGCCGTCGGGGACATAAGCCAGCAACGGGTTTGCGGCGGTCAGCGTCGCCAATCTTGCAAGCCGCTCAGCGCGCAGCGTGGTGTTGTTGATGAACTGCTGGTCGAGCGCCTTCTGGCGCGCGCGCTCGACCTTGATCTTGCGCTTCTTCTCCTGGCGTTTCTCGTCGTCGTCCACGCTCTTGCCGTGGAAAAATTTCTTGCGCACGTCGGCTAGCATCGGCATGAGTGCTGTACGCAGACGCTTGAACTTTGGCGACTGGAAGTGCGCGAGCCCGTCGGGCGTGTGGAACTTCTCGAGCACAGCGATGCACGCGCTCAGCTCCTCGTCCGTCACGTCCATCGGCGCTAACGCATGGCCATCGGCAGTGCCATCAGCAGTAGTAGCAGGCACTGGTGTAGTTGGCAGCTCAGTCGCAGCACCAGTAGCCGTTGAAGCGGCAGCGTCCATCTCGACGTCGCTCATGCGGAGCTCGTCGCGTGCGCCAATTGAGCGATTGATGGGCAACAAGCAGCTCAGTAAAGTACGAATATAACCAAATTAGAAACTCATTAAAGTACGATTACGTACTTAATGACCACAATGTTCGTTTTAACGTTATTAAAACAAAAGTCAGATAATGCTAAACCAAAATGACCACAAAAACGAAAAACTAACAAGATGGAGTGCGAGCACGCGGCGAGCTACACGGCGCGCGCGGTGAAGAAGGCGCTGCCCGACCGCACGGTGATCACGAAGGATGCGCGGCAGACGCTCAACTCTGCCGCGAGCATGTTCACGCTCTACCTGAGCTCAGTGTAAGCCGCGAGCGTTCGCTCTGTCATTCAATGAACGTGTGAATCTCGCTCTGTTCATAGATGGCATGCATTGCTCATGGTTGCTTTTGCGATATGGTACAGTGCGCAGGAGAACTGCACTGCGAACAAGCGCCAGACGATTGGCCTGAAGGACGTGCTGCAAGCGCTGCGCGAAACGGACTTTGAGCACTTCATCGGACCGATCGAAGACTGTCTAAGGGGTGCGTGCGTGACTTGTCGATGGACGCTGTTCGAACGCGCTTCCTGTATTGGTTGATCTCTAGGCTGACAATCCCAGTACTTCTCTCTTCTGACGCGTATCGCCACTGAGCAGAGGCGAAGGTTGCTGCTGCGCTCAAGAAGTCCAAGAAAGGAGCGGAGAAGCTCGATGGAGCCGCCGAAGAGACCGCCGGTGCTGGAGTCAATGACGACGATGAGGAGATGCAGTCGGCGGAAGATCTCGCCACGGAGGAGGAAGATGAGGACGCCGAGGCTGAAGACGAGGAAGATCATGATGAAGATGCAGGTGGGGAACACGACCAGGCGATGGAAGAAGAGACCGCAATAGATGAGCAAGTAAACGAAGACGCTACGGCCACGGAGGAGTCGTAATGTGCAAGCAAATACATATTTTCTATGTTGCAAACGCAGTTACTTCATCACAACGTCCTGGTCTGCGCTGACAGCAGCGATAGTTTCTACCACGACGTCCGCCTTCCCCCGTCGCTTCTCGGCATGCGCGATCACCTGCTGACACGCCGTGGAGATCGCGTCAAGCGCCTGGCCGTGTGTGAGGCCGATGAGGATGCCGATGTTGACCACGTCGTAGGGCGAGCGCATCAAAATGTCGCGAGTGGCGCCACTGGAGAGTAGCAAGTGTCGTCCGCCAGTCACGCGCACTAGGTTGCTCGCGTTCGAAAAAAAGTAGCGCCGACCCGCCGAGTCGCCCAGGCACGGCGTGTACGTGATCTCAAAGTAGATCGAGCGCTTGATCGCAGCATCCACCTGATGCCACAATGAGCAAGAAGTCATGCACACTGCGTTAGCACTCATACGAATACAAGGCGATTCTCATGAGACTGCTGTTGTTATGGCATGGGAGACAAGAAAAACGCACCCAAGGCCGTTTGAGCTGGAACGGCATGCGGTTCGTGACGTCGAAGGTGATGATGTCGACCTCCGCCTGCTCGCAGAGGAACTGGAACACTTTCGCTGACGTCGCCTCTGCTGCGACGATGTCGAACGACTTGATCACGGCCGAAGTGTTCTAATCAGTCGGCAATAGCGCATTGTGAGAGTAACACTCAGTCAGTCTCAAAGATTTTGCAGCTCAAGAAAGCGTAACAACGACGCGACTTACAATGGCGAGCGCGCCGTTCATGTCCTCGGCTTTGATCGTGACGCGCTTCAGCTGCTGCACGTCGCGCTTTGCAGGCACCTTACTGTTGCTGCTGGCGGTCAGTTGCAGCGCATTCGTGGTTGCTGGTGTGTACAGCTTGGCCTTCTTCATCGCCTTGTTCGACGCTTTCGAGTCGCCGCTGGACGTGAGCGGCAGCGGCTGCAGCGCCGAGGCCTTCACATACGCATACAGAGATAGAACATTGCAAACAGTGAGTATGAGCGGGATATCATGGTGGATACGAGCCTCACGGCGCCGCATAGACACACTCGACACGGACGCACCTGCTTGAGCTTGTCGCTGCTGCCGAACTCGGCGTTCACTGCCACCACCGCCAAGCCCACTGCGTAGCAACACCAGCAACGAGAATACAGTCAGCCGCCGCCTCCACTTCATGCAGATAGACGTAAGCACAGCAAGCCACGTGATGACGTACAGCGCTGCAGCTCCGCGACGCAGACGCGCCCGCCGTGGCGCACGTTCAGATCCGCATACACCATCGCCTCGTCCAGATGGCCCTAGCCAATTGCGCCACAAAAAGTCGGTAGCTTCTATTTACCACTTATCTGTTGTTAAATCTCTTCTAAACGTTATTTGTGTAAACCTTTACTGCTGCATACAGTATGCATCTAAAAGGAAACAGTTCGTAAAAACCCGTAATTACGGCATCGCTCTGAGCCATTCATATCCTTTTGGCTGTCAAGAGTGGTGGTGGTGGGCGGAGCTTTGCGCTCCTTGGTGACGGCGGCCGCGATGGCCGCGATGGCGCAGCGTTATTCTCAAGTATTCAAGCAACAATGGCTGACGAAGTTGACCAACAGAACATCGAGCTCGCGGCGCTCCGCAAGAAGCGTA
The DNA here is from genome assembly GCA_023334315.1 of Globisporangium alternatum. Taxonomy (NCBI): domain Eukaryota; phylum Oomycota; class Peronosporomycetes; order Pythiales; family Pythiaceae; genus Globisporangium; species Globisporangium alternatum. The sequence goes on from JAASGT010000920.1 coordinate 5,828, forward strand.
CGTTCAAGAAGTTCACCTACCGCGGTGTGGACCTCGACAAGCTCCTCGACCTGAACCATGAGGAACTCATGGAGCTCGTGTCGGCGCGCGCTCGCCGTCGTTTCTCCCGCGGCCTCAAGCGCAAGCCAATGGCCCTGATCAAGCGTCTGCGCAAGGCCAAGGCTGCCGCTCGCCCAATGGAGCGCCCGGAAGGCATCAAGACCCACCTGCGTAACATGATCATCGTCCCAGAGATGATCGGCTCGGTCGTCGGTGTGTACAACGGCAAGGTCTTCAACGGCATTGAAATCAAGGTATGTTCCAGAACCTCGTAGCTCTCGGGGGATGGCGGCTTATTACCCGAAGAGTGGACAGTCGCGCGCCTTCGCTTGTGTGATTGGACGAGTCACTTCTGTGGCTTGTTCTCTACTGCGAGTGTTGGTGTGCGCTGGCCCGGCTTCCATCCCCTCGTGAAGTTCTGTGTACGGGGCGACCCAGGGAGCATTTTTGTCGATTTATTGCAACTTGCCAATGATCCTCCTCGCATCGCCCTACGCACAGCCGGTCGTGTGGTGGCTAACGCAGTACTGACGTGTGTCTTTGTGTGTCTTTATGAACAGCCTGAGATGATCGGCCACTACCTTGGTGAGTTCGCCATCTCGTACAAGCCGGTTGCCCACGGTCGCCCAGGTATTGGCGCCACCAACTCGTCGCGCTTCATCCCGCTTAAGTAGGCGTCTCAGCGACTGCGTCACTCGCCTCACTTGGGTTTGAGCCATTGTAATAAACTTCTACTTGGGTCACCACCATCCAGCGTCCGACCGAGTCCGGCTGTCGTGTTCATTCGTCTCGATCTACTTTCAACTCGACTGGCCAATCGCTGCAGCATGGACGGAGCATGGCGTTCAACGGCGGATGCAGCAGCAGCTTGGAGGAGCGGTGGAGGAGCGAGCGAGTGATGGTGTTGTCGTCGATGAAGCAAAATCGCACTTGCCAACGATTTCAATGGTGGACAACAATTCTTTCTGATAATTTGCACGTCAGTCTGAGACACAACACCCGCGCCTCGCCTCCCTCTCATCGTCCGGTCTCGAGCTAGCTGTGCATCCAGTTCGAGAACGCGCAGCCTCTCCACCCGCGGTTTGCTCTTGCATGATGCATGTTGTTTCTGCGTGTCTGTGTGTCTTGTGCTTGGATTGCATGCGCGTGTTGTGTTGGTTTGTGTCTCCGATGATGACAAGTTCTCTGCTGATCAAAAAGAAATTGATGAAAAGCTTACTAAATTCCAATTGATCCTACTGAGGCAACACAAACCAACCAGCAGTGCGTGTGCGTGTATATAGATCAGCATCTTGTGTAGATGTAGCTCTTAGCATAATCTTCAAAATCCAACTTCTTCGCATTGCCATCTTCATCACATGACCTTCTCATTCCTGCGTGTGGCTATCGAGATCTTCCTCCTGGGTTCTGGTTGAGCTTCGTGGACATGTACGGGATCGTCGCCTCTGGGTGGAAGTCCTGGTACGCTGGATACCGTTTCTGGCTCGCATATGACATAACGTAGCCTGAAAAGGAGCGATTTGATCCGTTTCCGCCACTGCCACTGCTTGTCCCTGCATTCTGAAGGTGCTGGCTCGTGTGCGCTATCGCCATCGACGCTGGCGTGGGTTTGTGAACAGATCCTGAGCCTAAGGGATACGAGGAGCCGTCTGCTGACGATGGGTGGGTCGGAACTCCTGGTGAAATTCGTGAGAACGAAGCAGTTCTATTAAGGACCTAATGGCATTTTGAGAGGTTTGCAGATCACAGTTTGCCTCCTACCTTGGCCAACGCTTGACGTCGGACCTCGAATCACAGCGTGGGAAGACACGATCCCAACTGGAAGTTTGATCTCGTTGGCACCTGGACCGCCGAGTTCTGTCGACGCCGAGTTTCCTATTTGCATGGTTGTACAAGAAAGCACGGTACTCTAGTCAGTCGACAATTGTCAAAATTGCACGCAAATGAAAGAACACTCACCGTTGAAGGACTGGTCGTAGTGCACACTGCTCATACGGCGTCGATCTGAGCGAAGTCCCCCGAGGTGAAAATGGTCCGTGGGCAACCCGTTCGCCAAGGCGACGCCAAATGCAGACGCAACTGTCACCGTTGATGAAGATGGGGTTGATCCGCCTGCACCAACAGATCCGATCATCATGGCGTTCGTCTGGTTTGTGAGCGAGTTTGGATTCCTATACGACGCTGCTTGAGTATGCGCGAGCAAGCTCCTTGTGGTCGTATTCGACGGCGCAATCACGATGCCAGTGCCCGTGGGCTGATCCGGCTTCGGAAACGAGTTCGCTGACTGAGGTGGGAGCTGGTTGTGGTTTTGAGCTGAATTTGGAAACGGATGCTTCCGAAGCAGAGACCCAGCGAGCACTTCACCCATCGAGAGCTGTGGGATTGACGCGCGCGTCAAAGAGGTGGCCATTGCCATGGCTACGGCATTGCTGCTGGTGTTGTTGTTATTGTTGCCATTCTTTGAAGGGATGCTCGATGGTGTCAGTGAGATTTTCCCATTGGTTCCGTAGCTTCGCGCCTCGATGTATCGTTCGCTCGAGTTGTTGTTGTAGCTGCTGCTTGATGACGATGCTGCCGCGACAGCGCGCTCGTGCACAAACAGCACTCCAACTCGCTCCCGTTCATCGGCAGAGATCTCACGGCCATCCAGGTATTTCACAAAGCTGAGCTTGTAAATCACAGTCTGGCGGTATAGGTGCTTCTTCGTCAGTGGGTTGTTCGCAAGCCGCAGATCGATCATCGTCGGCATCATCGAAAGCCTATCAACTTCTTCCAGGTCAACCAGCCGGTTGTTGGAGAGATCGAGCATCTAGAAACAAAAACAGCAGTGAGTGAGTGAGTCATTCAATCATGAGAGTTTGCAAGTTGTTCGATGGCTAAGTGATCTCACCTCCAAGCTGAGCAGATTGTTCAGGTTCGACAACGATTTCATGCCGTTGTCCTCCATCGTGAGTATTCGAAGTTGACGAAGCGCGATCGTCGAGTTCAGATCCAATTGGCGAATACGATTCTTGTCCAAACGAAGCTCGCGCAGTTCAGTGTTGCTGTCCAAACCTGCAACGAAGACGATCGAGTTTCCCTGCAAGTGCAGAACCTGCGCGAAACAAATTGAGGCTGTCAATTCGTGCTATGATAGCAAGTAAAAGCACTAGACCACAATCGTTATCCATACCTTCAAGTCGTCCAGGAACTGCAGTCCTAGCATTGTCATGTCGTTGATCTGGTTGTACGTCAAGTGCAGCTGCTCTAGGTTGAGGCACGCTAAAATGCCTTTGCCCTCAAGCTCTTCGGGCACCGTGAACGTGGAAGAGCTGCTCGTCGGTAGCAGCTTCTCGATCCGATTTCGGTTCAAATTCAGGATTCGAAGCTTCGGAAGCGTCTCAAGCCCGAAGATGTCGCTGATCTGGTTGTTTTCGAGGTTCAACTCGCGCACATTCGTAAACACCTTTCCTGGAATGGATCCGATCTCTCTGATACGACACGAAGACAAGTCCATGTCCTGAATCCGATCAAGAGGATTGCTGAAACCAGTCCCAGTACTGCTGCTGCTTGCAATTGAGCCGCCACATTTCTCGAGAATGAACTCCATGGTCAACTTCCCGCTGTACTTCTGCTTTGCGTCACTCTGGTCTTGTGGTGAGATGCTCAGTCCATCCAGCACTTTGACACGTCGCAAGTAGTAGACTGCGTACAGGCGGTAATCTGGAAGTCGGGTGATCTCGTTGCCAGACAGATCAAGGATCGTCAGTTTCGGTAGCGTTTTCAGGTGTTGGATCTCCTTCAAAATCTCGATTCGATTGCTTCCGATGTACAACTCCATCAACTTGAGCGCCGATCCGAGTCCCCGCAGACTCGTGATTTGATTCTCTTCGAGTGACAGCTGCGTGAGGTTCTCAAGCATGTCTAGTTGCTCGATCACGGAAATCCGATTTCGGCCCAGGTGAAGCTTCTTGAGCGCTACCAGCGCGTCGAGATTCTCCACTTTCGTGATTTCATTGTCTTCGAGCGACAGCTCTTCCAGTTTGGAGCAATTTTGAAGTCCGCTGATCCTCTTGATAACGTTGTCTGTGAAGGTCACAACTCGAAGGTTCGTTGCGTTCTCAAATCCTTCGACTTCTCCAATCAGCTCGCGATTCAGACTCAGCTCTTCAAGTGCATTCCAGCAAGGCTGGAGCGCAGACAGGCAAGACGAAGCTGAACTGCTCCCATTCTCGTCTTCATCGAATTCAGGCTTGTTGTTTGGCGTTTGCTTTGCAGTCTCTCGAGCAGCTTCAGAGTTGGAGCTTGAAGGGATCGAAATGACTTTCATCCGATAAAAGTAGTCCCAAATCTTTGCGGCGGACAACTTCGTTATCAGTTGCTGGGCAGACAGCGATTCGTCCTTGGTGACATTTTGTTGATCCAAGCACTCGAGCGTTGGTAGATGCTGCAACACGTTGAGGCGATAGCGCTTCGTTTCACAGATTGTGTTTTTCCGAAGGTCCAAGTGTTTGAGACGTCGACCCCGGAAAGTTCTCCCCAGATACTCCACATCTTCAAACGATCGCAGTTGGTTGTTGTTTGCCTCGAGAGACTGCAAGTTCTCACACTGATCAAGGTGCTCGAGCCGCATCAGCTGGTTGAACGATAAGTCGAGGCTCCGTAACTTGTTCAATCCCGCTAAGGAGTGGTTGATCGACTGGATATTGTTGTAACTGAGCACCAAGACTTCCAACTGGTCCTTCAGACACGCGAAATCTGGGATGCTTTCGAGTCCGCAGCCCATCAGATTCAGATGCTTCACTTTGTTCATCTCTGCCGAGCTGAGGCGTGACGAGACAACTTGAGTGTTGTCCACTGGTCCTACACTTGGCAGCACTGGCTCCATGTGCAGCATTCGCGTCACGCCATCATCGCTGCAGGAGGGTTCATTGACGCTTGCACTTGAAGATCTACGTGTCCGGTACCGGCGCTCGAAATCTTCTACGAGCTTTGTCGCTACGCCGAAGTCTGTAGCCTCCGAGTCACTGTTCAGCTGCAGTTTCCGCGGAGTCCTCACTGCGTCTGTAGACGGAGATCTTGGACTGAGATCACTGTGTTGCAGTCCAAGTGGGTTTCCGTTCGCGCTGCTTTGTCCCACAGTGCTGTCCACCATAGTGTACTGATACTCGACTAAGTACTCTGGAAGAATCAACGCTTTGTCGAACAAGTAGTAGTACTTCTGCTTTGCTGTTGACGAGTGTTCTGCGGCGTCACTTGCTGGACTGTGCGGCACTTGCAAACTGTGCAGCCCAGGATAATCCCCAGCACTAAAGTTCGCTGCCGTGGCCAAGCTTTGCCTTACTTCAGGAGCGCACTTGGTATATCCGGGAAAAACCTTCACGACGAGCAAAACACCACTTGGAAGCTCCCATTCTCCTGATGCAGCAAGTTGAAGAGCGTCTCTCATGTCCTTTGTCAGCTCTTTCTGCTTGTGGGTCGGCAACGAGGATAGATGGAACAGATCCTGCGGCGATGCTTGTTGCTTCTGCAGCAGCTTGCCTTTTACGGTGAGTGCAGCTGCCAGGCGAGGACAGTCGAGAAGAGCCACTGAGTTTGACAACTTGATCGCTCCTTCAATCCCCATGCTCGCATACTCATTCGGCTCTCGAAATCCGTTTTCTGCAGCATAGAATTGCTCGATCTCGTGCTTCCGCCGCTGGTAGTCAAAATGCGGGGGCTGCACGTAGAACAAGTACTCTAGGGAGTTTTCCAGCGTAAAGTCTAGATCTGACGAAGGCTGGTCCGCTTGCTGCTGATCTGCTTGCTCCTTCTCCAAGAGCTGCAGCTTCTCTCTGTCGATTTCGCCAGCTTGGTCTTCTGATTCCTTCACAGGTACAGTGACGCCTTTCTTCGAGACATTGTCCTTCAGCTGCTGCTCCGGGACTGTCACGATTTCTTCCATGCGAGTGTGGAAACGATGCCGCAAGTAGCGATTGTTGATTCGAGTCACACGATTGATGCGGATGTCCTGAACGCCAAACGACCGAAGCTCCGTTGGGAATAGCCGTGAGCGCACCAGATCCACGCACGAGACGAACCAGGCATCAGAGGGCTTGCCATCTTCAAGGCGGATGTTTCCTCCGGTTTCCAGCTCCAGCAGCAGCCTTGAGATGTTGATGTCCGAGGTTGACTGCAGGTTTGTCCGCAGCCGATCAAACTCGTAGTTCATTCGGTAAATCGCGCTGTACTTGTTCTTCAGATACTCGTTGACACACTCGAGCTTCTTCTTCAACTCATGTGCTGCTTGGCAATCACTGACAAGAGCTGCTTCATCCTTTGTGTCTATCAGAGAGAGATCAGCAACATATCGCTCAATCTCTTTCCTCTGTCGAACCAGCGGCGCCAAGCTGAGCTCAATCTGTTGCTCTGCTTGATTCCGAATGTTCTCTGTGTGCTTGATTCGAGCGCGGATGTCTCGCTTGATCGCTTTTATCCGCATGTTGTAGTACATCTTCTTCTTGATCATCGTGGCCTCTGCGATTTGCTTGTTCCGCGTCGACAACTCCACTGTGTCCAGGCAAGAAAGTCGACTGAGGTGACACATCAAGTACGTCTGATAATTGCACAGCTTGCACACCGGATTGTCGCCATAGTGGGGGTCGCTGAGTGTTAGAACGGAGAGTTGGTCGAGATTTGTGAGGCTGAGCAGGCTCTTGAAACTACACAACCGGTTATCTGCGAGATTGAGCTCGGTTAAGTTCACACAGCAGCTCAGCGTGGAGTCGAGACGCTCGATTTTGTTTCTGCACGCCCACAACTGCTTGAGTTGCGTCAGCTTCCAGAGCCCATCGAGACTGTCAATCTGGTTGTCATTGAGCCATAGGATCTCGAGCTCTACGAGATGGTCCACCTTCTCAATGCGCCGGATTCGATTACAGCTCAAGTTCAGCTTCCGGATCTTTTTGCAGTTCTCCAGATTTGCAATGCGCTCAACCCCACATTCCGTGATGCACACCAGCTCAAGGTTTGGACAGTGGTTGAGTCCTTCCATTACTGTGATCGTCGGATGCTTGATGATCGATAGCTCTCGCAGCGCTGGGAAGTACATGATGGTCTTCATCGAGCTCCAGAAGCCTAAAAACATGTTGAGCGCCGTCACATTCGCGCCTCTGCGCGCAAACTGGTTCGCTGACAGCCCGTTGTCGCGACATAGTTCCTGCAGCTCCTCTGATGCCTCGAAGATCGCCGCTCGCTCGCTTTGAGCAGTAGTCAGGGCGCCTCCTTTCTCGCTCGGCTGTCGCTCCAATGGTAGCGCTGATGACGTTCCAGACGACTCCATATTGTCGCTGTTGTTTCAATGTGACGCCTGCAATGAGCAAATCGATGAAGACAGCGGCGGCTTGGAACCTTAGAGCGCGTAGGGCATGTCCGTTGTTCACGAGCAACGAAAAAGAGCGAGCACGCGCCGAGTCATTCGCAGACGCCCACTCTCTCGATGAGCAGCAGGAAGCGCCGCTGCCTTGCTGCGTGAATGGGCGCAATACTAATAAACAGCAGGGAGGGTGGCTGTGGGCGTAAAATTAGACGTGCTCTGCCAAGTGACAAACCGTTCGAGAGATGCCAATTTTACACGATTTCCCACTGAGTTGTGTAATTTTTTTGAAAAACGTATTGAAAGTTGGTCTGGATTGATACACAACATTGGCCATATAGCTAACATTGTTATTCAAGTAAGCAGTGTGAAGCCATGCCCAAGTTGTATGATCTGCCAGATAGTTCCACGAGTCGCAAGACAGGAAACGTGCCTTGGGGGCTGGAACTCCCACGAATGCTCAACTTGAGCGCAAGATCACAGCTGAGCAAGCAAACACAACACATGCATTTCTTAATCAACACTCACCAACCATACACCCGCTCGCTCATGCTGTGTCTCACATTTAACGGCAAGATCCAGGGAGCAGCGTGTCTGGGAAGAGGAGGAAGCTACCTGGTTTGTGTCTGCCACGTCAGCGACGGCAAATACCACAGGATCCCCACAAACGATCTCGCTGTCAAACGGTGAAGTCTTCCAAGCACAAACACCCTCCAGACGACTCGGACTTTGAAGACGTCGC
>JAASGT010000921.1:0-13930 GCA_023334315.1 Globisporangium alternatum
CCATGGGCTGGCCAGCGCTCTCTCCGGATCTGAATCCGATTGAGAACCTTTGGGGTATCATGGCACGTCGTGTATACAAGAACGCGCGCCAGTATTCTCCAACTACAGAGCTCAAAGTTGCGATTCAACTCGTCTGGGACGAGATCTCGGATGATCTACTTCTGAAGCTTGCAAACTCGATGTTTGGCCGCTGTTTGGCAGTTATTAGAAGCAAAGGAGCCAAGATTGCTTATTAGGCAGTCGGTATAATGCTTTACGAGCAATAAACATCATGCATTCGCCCCCAAATGGCTGAATCTTGCGCTGTCCCTATCATTTTGTCGATCTCTATAAATTTATATCGGCCATTCCTGTGGCTCTAAGAAGTCAAATCGAGCTGCGATTTCACCACAAGAGTGTTCTAATGACGCTCTCTAACATACTAAAAAAGATCGTCCGCAAACACAAAACTCGAAACAAAATCCACATAATTCAACTTTTGTTTGCTGTCCTTAACTTTTTGACGTGCACTGTATAGTGCTTGTGTGTTTTAATTCTGGACTGACCTTTGTGTGAAGGCGTTATAATTATCTCAGGCTGCTCTCACGCGGAATGTCGAGCTGACACTGTTCATCTCCCGAGTCGCTCAGTTCCAGAACTTACTCAAGCGGGTGTGCGTGACGAAGAGTGAAGCTGTGCTACAGAACTCGACGCGATGGCTGACCACGACCTGAACGACGACCACGAGCAGGAGCAGCAGGAGGTGAAGCAACCGCCTACAGTCTCAGACCCAAACCGGAAGCTTCGGTACTACACGCCACATGAAGTCGCAGTGCACAACCAAGCCCAGGTATGTAGTGAACCAAAGGCATTTCACGGAACTGAACGCTGCTTCAACCTCACTATGCAAGCTTCTGGAATTGGTGCTTGCTGTGTTTAGGACTGCTGGGTCTCTATCAACAACCGCGTGCTTGACTTGTCCGAGCTAGTCATGGAGAACCAAGGTTTGTTCAATATGCTGCTGTGTCACTCCATTCACGAGATGCTGAGCGAGAACTTTGCCTATCTGTTGCTTCTAGGCATGCTGACTCGGCCACTCGTGATGCACGCTGGCGAGGACATCTCGCACTGGTTTGACCCAGAGACCGAAGACGTACGTGCATTCTCTATTTCAAGTACCATGGAGAGCCAGCCCACACACTCATTGCCACTCTTGCCTCTGACTCTAGATCAAGCACCACATCGACCCGGAGCGCAACATATCTCTCCCGTTCCTGCCCTACGGCCGCTTTCTTCACGTCGCGCCTCTCGAGCCAACTGGCAACTGGAAGACGTCGGACTTCCTGCCGTGGTGGAGAGATCCCAAGTACATCGTGGGCAAACTGACGCAGAAGGCGCGCTGGGTTGAGGTCGTGAACGTGCTCACGCAGCAGCACCACTCGCTCGAGGTCTGCAGTGAAGAAACGATCGACGACATCCAGACGCGGTATCTCGAGATGAACTCGCACGCGGCGAGCTACACGTGGAAGTACCTGGATGATGACGAGTTCGTGCCGCTGCAGATGAAGAAGACGCTGGACGAAAACGGCATCGCGGACGAGTCCTTAGTGTTTGAGCGCTTTGACATGGATGAGCAACGCTACAAGCCCATCCTGCACCTCTACTTCAACGACGACCTCACAATCCTATGAGCGCAGAGCATGCGCTGACAAAGTCAATACATTTTTTAACTGCCTTTCGTGAACAGGTGCAGGTGGTCTTGTGCTGGGTATTATTACTTGACCGTTGTGGTGATAGACAGTGGCTCGGCGCCGCTTCCGGTCGTCGCACTACAAAATCCCGGTAGAACTCGTGGCTAACAGGCAAGCAGACGCGGTCGGAAGCACTCAGGACATGCAGCGATGATCACGCGTTTTGTTTCCAGTTGCCCGGGGTCGAGTGGGCAAGGGACGACCGACTTGGACGACATTGTTGGTGGCTCTAGCAACCAACTCGGCCGTGCGACTCGCGCTTCTGCACCCGAAGACGTCTTGCGGATGGCTCACGCAACGAGTCTCGCCGGCATTTTCAACCAGATCGGTAAGTTCGGTCATTTGGCTTCGTTTTTGGATCCTCAGCGTATGGACTGACTGACGACGATTGCTTGTAACCGTTCGAAGCTGCTGTCGCGGAGCACTCGTTCGAGATCTTTAGCGAGCTCAAGAATGAGAGCGCGCGTCTAAGTGAGCGATTCCAACGAGTGCAGACACGCGTGAGCACGATCGCAGAGATCGTCAGCAGCGACGGCAAACAACTGCAGTGCCAAATGATTGCGAACAAGAGGCTCCCATCAAAAGAAGAGAGTGACGCAGTGCTCGCGATCCCCGAGATCAGCTTCTTGTGCACGGTGAGGCATCCCACGATCGCCGAGGCGTATGCCAAGTGCGAGCCGATGCCAGCTCTCGAACTAGTAGGTCAAAACAAGATCTTACCTGGAACATGCCTTATACCTTGTGAGATTCTGACCACTTAATTCTCGCCTCTGTGTGAACTCAGTTCGATGCATTCAGCCAGGAGTCTCAGTCGAAAAACGATGACGTAGCCTCGCTATCGAAGAAAAAGTACAGTGATCCGAGTTTCTTCGTGAACGAGTGGATGAAGAAAGAGAGCTCGCGGCACCAGCAAGCGCTCCTGGCTAAGGAGGAGCGACGCAGAGAGCGTCGCGAGCTCAAGCGAGGCCAGTCGCGAGCTCAGCAGCCGCAGCAGAAGACTCAAAGACAAGACGACTCCAGCGAGGCATCAAACAACTACAATACTAACATGACTAGTAGTGAGCATGAGGTGAACAAGAGTCAACAAAGGACAGCTTCGGGCGGCAGCAACAAGTTTCTCAAGATCCGCTCGTGGCGCGAGATCTACGGGACGGGAGAAGGCAAGGAGCTGGCGCGACAGCAACAGCAGCAAATGAATTCAACATCCGCTTCAGCATCCAAGCTGGATGGGAAGAAGAAGTCATCCAGAAAGAGTATGACAGCAACAATCAGTGGAGAGGCTCAACATGCGGACAGTTCAACTCCACCTGCTGTTGTTGACCTACCACCTCCAGCCCTCCAACCCGGCCATCACGTCCAAGATGAGGGCCAAACTGTGGTTGACCAGCAACAACCTCTGCAACAGCTCTATCAGTTTGGCTACGATGTCTGTGATGACTACGGGGCATCGGCCTGTCTTCCTCCTCCACCACCGCCTCCTCCTCCAGTGATGTCGCCGGCTTGCTCGGGTGCATTCATGCAAGAGATTGCTGACGATGACGATATTTTCTACGAGCTGGCAGACGGAGACGCGTTTGCTCTTGACGGTGGTGGTGGTGGCAGCAACAGAAACCTCGAGTCTGAAGAGTTTGTGGACCACGGCCTCTCGTATTATTACGACCCCACTTCTGTGCAGCATCAGCTTGTGCCTCCACCGCCTCCGCCACCTCCAGTGAGTGGAAATGATCCGGAATGCAGCGATGAAGGTGAACAAGTTCCGTTCAGTGACGTTGAGATGGACAGCTTTGCTCCGGAAGATACGGACTTTGTGCCGCCGCCACCACCGCCATTTGAAGCGACGTCAGCGGAATTGCTTTTAGCGCATGCGGATATACCGATGCTGTTGCGTCCGCCATCATGCCTGCTGCGTGAGATCCAACTAGGCGCGTCGCTCCGGCACATCCGGGTATGCCTTCATCTCTATTGAAAGTAGAGGTTTGATAAAGGTTCGCTAATGGATCTGGCTGACTGACACCCTGAATGTAGATTGACGAAGAGCAGAGAGAAGAAGGAGATCACGGAGCAGTGTCCTGTGCTCAAGACATTCTCAAAGCAACTGTAAGCAACAGTGCACCTCCACGCGCGCCAATTTCACACCTCAGTCTGCTGGAGCAGATCAAAATGGTACGTCCACGTTTCATCATTTTCCTTTTCTTCTCAATACTCGACATAGTTCAAGCCAAACTCATGAAGTGCTGTCTTGTGTGCATGGGCGTGGATCAAAACAGAAGCAGCGCAACCTCCGTCCAGTCGAGTCAATGCCACCCTGGCGAACGTCAGCCTCCAAGAGCGCTGCGCCATTCGCAGACTCGATCGCTCGGATTCTCGAGCGACGCAGCATGATCGCCTATGACTCGGACAGCAGCGATGACGACGCGGAGAAATTCAACACGAGCGAGAACGATTGGTGACTGAAAGATAAAGGTGAAGTCGTGTAATCTGAGCCCTAGCTTGAGCTTGCACACCAAGTTTAAATGCCATCCAAGCGAATGCTGATGATCCTTGTCTAGCATTCATCACGGGCTCGCCTCTGAGCCTTTGACTCAGCACAACGCCCATCACCATCCAGCATCAAGACCCGAAATGAACGAATGCTCACACAAGTCTCACGCGGCAGCGTCGTCCAAGAGCCACCGAAGTAAGATCGCATGCAAGTATCTGCTTAACCCGTCTTTCATTCACCATTGGTTAGCGAATCTTTGCGCGATATATAGCGTGGGATTCTGAGAAACGCTTCCAGCCATTCATTTCGTGGCTCTTGGTAGTATTCCAGCACTCGCCGTGGGATTCGCCTCAGCCGCCCACTTGCGTCCTTTGAGAGGCAAAGAACGACTGCTCCAAAGCGGCGGCTGGGCCCTTGAGCGAGCGAAGTGGCGGAGCTGGTGTCAGCAGCACCGCTTCAGAGGCCGTCTCGACCGTCGATTCGCCACCAGTCGGGGTTTCAAGGGCGGGTGAATTCAGAAGCAATGCCTCGCTCGACCCTTGGACGCCTTAATACTCGGACCAAGAACAAAGCTGCAAGCCTGGGATCTTCTTGGGGGTTGCTTATCGGTTGCTTCTGCCATCATTGAGCCTAGGCTCAAAGGGTTCGTCTCTGGCGGTCACTCTCTTACTTTCCAAGTTGCTCCTGAAGCCCAGAGCGAAAAGCCGTCCGTGCTTGGGTTAAGATCTCAAGTCTAAAGCCATGAAGGTTGCGTACGCCCTCTGCGGGCTCGCGATTCTGCTGCAAGCCGCACAAGCCAATGCCCGAAGCGCCTTCCGCAATGCACGAGCGCAAGAAACCCCAAAGGACTCGTTCGCCTCCGAGTCAACCATGACCACGAGCGAGAGCGAGCCGTTCGTGCCGGTTGAGGCGTCGGAAGGTGAGGGCTTCGTACCCGCTTCGTATAAGACCGACGAAGTGGACGAGCCGACTGTGTCGAACGATGACGACCTCGCGGCTCATAGGTACTCCGGTGAGAACAACGATGGGTACTCTGGTGAGACCTCCCCTGGGCCCGACGAGCCATCGGAAGGCTTGATCGCGCCTGAGATTGACGAGCCAACGACTGCGATTGATGAGCCAACGACTGCGATTGAGGAGCCGATGCCTGTGATTGAGGAGCCAACACCATACGAGCCAAGCTGGGACGACCTCCACCCACCAGGCTGGAGCCAAGACAGCCTCCCACCTTGGGCCCGTCACGGATACACTGGCGACACCGGTGGATACTCTGACAACAACGACTACGAGCCTCAGCCGGCGACTGTGGTCGGTGAATACGGCATCCAACCGCCTGCGTACTCGAGTGACAACTGGGAATACCACGAGGATGAACCGGAGCGGCCCATTGTCGTCGATCAACCGGAGTACTTGGAGAAACCGCAGCAGTTCATCACTGGTGGACCCGGCGTGGCGCTCCCGCCTTTGGCCCACTTCGACCGCCCACACATCGATCTCAAGCCTTCGTCGCCCGTGGTGCCATCGTTCGACGCCCTCGACGCCGACGGTGATGATGACGTCACCCCAGACGAGTGGACCGCCAGCGTTGAGGAGCTCAAGGCCACGGCAAAGGAGAAGGCCGCGGACTCCCGCAACCCGCACGCTAAGCAGCTGCTCGACGACATCATTGATTTCCACTACGCCAACCTGCACGCGTGTATGGCGCAGGGCGTCAAGGTACTGTCTAGTCCGTTTTACCATGCCTACGATCTCACAAACCCTATGTCTAACATCTTGATACCTGTCTGTGCTCGTATTGTAGTCTCACGTGTCGCCGGTGGACATGCCAACGGTGTCCAAGGGCATCTCGTCGAGCTGCTACGTCAAGTTCCGCTACTCGCTCTTCGCGGGTGCTGCGCCCTTCGAGTGGGTCGCGCGCAAGCAGTCGACGATCTCGGGCGAGCAGATCAGCAAGTGGTTCCACAAGCAGTTCGCCATCGCACAGAGCGACGTCGCCCGCGGGCGCATCCGCCCCGAGTCGCTGCCGGCCGTGCCGTACATCATGAAGAGCATCTCATGCCTCGACAACATCCTCGAAGCTCACGTAAGCAATACTGGGAGTGGATTGCGCTTGCTCTGACTCACAGTCGCCTAGATGAACTAATGCCGTTTGGTTTGCTAATTCTTGGTTATATAGGACGGAACGATGTTCGACAGCGCCAAGTACTACACGCTCGTGGACGCGACGCTCGACTGCGTCAACACCGCCGGATAACTCGCACGCCTCTAAGCAGCAGCAGCAGCTCGACTGATCGTATCAATTGCCTTCGCATCCTAGCTATTCAGCATTCCTTGTGTGAGCTAGTGAGTTTCGACCTCTATCTCCCCTCATGCCGTGGTGAAGTCCCCTCAATCACTGTATATTGCAAGCAATAAAGAAAGAATACATAATGCTACTCCTTCTTCGTTATTGGTCTCTCTGATCCACTTCACTTGATCTCTTCGGAATGGATCACCTCGCTGCCAATCGATTTTGAGACTGACTCGATAGAACTTGATGAGATGTTCGTCTCATCAACTCGAAGATACAAGTGAAGCTGCTCATCAACCAATGTGCCAGTATGAATTAGATATACTGTTTGTGTTCCTGGTGCAGCATTGAGTTACGCAGCAGCGTGGCCTGATGCGCATCGTTTCCTTGAGGACGCGAGTCGTGTGCGCTGACATCTGAGCCAAAGTGCAGCACGAGAAGAGACACGACGTCGTCACGTCACTGCGCGTCGTGCTTGGGATCCCGTGGCTTGCCGCACCCAGCCTCGGAGCAGCAACACCACGAAGGCAAAAAGCAGCATTGTCCAGAGCACTCCGAGCTTCCAGATCGCCAGCGTCATGCCCATAAACGTGACTATAGGCTGCTGGTCATCGTCAATGGTCAACATCGCCAGAGCGACGAAGGTGATCATGCCGTAGTAGAAAGCCTCAAGCGCGATCCCGACTGTGATTAGGAACTTGCCGATCGCGCGCGCCGCGTATGCGTCGCTCACCCACGGAAAGAGCGCTGTGGTGAGGAGATGCAACGATGAGCTGTGGCACGCGAAGAGTCCGACTGCCCAGGCTCCACAACTGCTGGCCTCACGGTTTTTGCCGTCGTCACTCGTTGCTACGTCCCGGTCGATTGCGTACGCGTAATGGTGGTGCTGATGATGGTGGTCTGGAGTCGTGAACCACTGCGAGACGGACTCATGCGATGACATTTTGGACGGCAATTAAGGGGGGATACCTAGCTCTGGGCACGACCAACTTGGTCGTTCAAGCGAGTCAAATTGCGTGTGGACTGGAGCTTTTGCTGGTGCTGGCTGGAAGACGAATGAGCGTTGCGGGCGTCGTGAGTCACTGGATGTTCTATCCGTTTTTCGTTCGAGGTCATTCATGGGACTGCGGCATCATCAGCTGCCACGATCGAGTGAGTCTTTCCGGCTGAACGGTGTTGTTGGTTTGAGTAACCAACCATCGCTGCCCATCAAGAGATCCACTTGTGAGCGATAGCTGACCAAAGTCCCTTCAATCAATCCCAAGGAACATGATGTCAGTTGAGTGGGATCGCGTGAAATTACTAGTCAGCATTTACAACTATTCACGACCGTGATGGACACTTTTTCGACGATGTACAGTGGTGCGAAGAGAGCATGAATGGCAGCAAAACTTATCACGTTGTCGACGGACTGAGTCGAATCTCAAGCTTCAAGGGTTAGATATGATGGATCGCTACAGTAGCACGCGCAGTCACAAAGCCCAGAGATGGTTTCGCAGTCCCATACTGCTTCATGAGCCAAAAGCCGACAAAACGAAAGAGCTGCAATGTGGGGAGGAACACGATCACGACGTGAAAGTTTCTTTATACGCTGTTGACTCCCAGCTGTCGTGCTCCGTGGCCATCGCCGCAGCGCCTCACGATCACTCATGGCCACCCATTTCGGTCTCTTAAAGCAGATAAAAGCATGGACCGGGCGGGCAATCACGAATTGGTATCTTTTACAGTTCGGCGTGCAGGGGACTTGAAGGGACGCCACGCAGCTCGCACTTCTCGAAGATTTCGCTTGTGATCGTGAGAAGGCGTCGGCTTCAAAGGACACCTGAGGTGTCCCGTCAGAGATCCATGAGGTCCGCACGAAGGATAAAAAGAGAAAGAGCACACCGCTTGGGCATGAACCTCCGCCGTTGATTCCTTTGAAACCCCTTCGGTGCTCCATTAGCCCGATCTCGACTCTTTGGAGCAGGCAGTGATCGATGGCGCACTTTGCTTCAAACATATTTCTTTCTCAAAGCTCCGACGGATCTTTGCTTCTCTCTCATGGGGTCATTTCTCAACGAGCAGACTTCTCGCGAGAAGCCAGCCACACTGAGGCATTCCGCTAGAGACTCTTGAGCAGCATGAAGGTGTCGTACTGCCTCACAGGCGTCGCAATGGCCGTCCTGGCCGGCCAGGCGGATGCCTGGGGCTTCCCGATCATCACGGCGGTGATCAACTTCTTCAGAGGACCACAACCAGCGCCTGCGCCAGCGCCCACGCCAGCACCGACGACTGCAAAGCCCACGCCCGCGCCGACGCTCAAGACCAAGACGATCCTCATGCGCAGCACAATTGTGCCGACGTGGACGGACGTGGCGCCGACCGGTGCGACGCAGATCTCACTCTCGCGCGTGAATGACTACTGGGTCGGGCTCAAAAACAGCGACCTGAAGACCTACGAAGCGCTCTCCACGAACGCCACCGAGATCACCGCTGCGAAAGCCAAGATCACGACATACTACGATGATGCGCTCAAGTGCCTCAGCGTCACGCCGCTCACGACCAAGACCGTACCGGACGTGTTCAAGACCAAGATGGACGCTGTGTCTACGTGCCTGACCAAGTCCTCGATGCCGAGCTTCGTCGTGCTCGAAACCAACATGGTCACGCCGAATCTCTCGACGTACATGCCCAAGCTCGAGACTGGCGACGTCGCCACACCGACGCCCAACCAGCAGCTCGTGGCTCAGCTCACCCCGGCAACACCAGCTCCAACTCCGGCTCCGACTCCTGCTCCGGTGAAGACGACGGAAGCGCCAGTCACCATCACGTACTTGTATCCGACGCCGGCCCCAGAGACCACTGCACCGCAGACAACTGCGCCAGCGAAGGCGACGGAGGCACCCATCGCTGTCACGTATGTGGACCCGGACACAAACAAGCTCAAGGTGATCCAACTGCCCGAGGCGCTCGTTACGCAGGACACAAACGCCGCCGGCATCCCATTGACCCCGGTGGGGACGACCACCACCACGGCCACGGAACCGCCAATTGCCGTGACCTACGTCGACCCAGACACGAACAAGGTCAAGGTGATTCAACTGCCGGAGGCGATCGTGACTCAGGATACCAACGCTGCTGGTGTCCCATTGACTCCAGTGGACACCAGTACCACCATCGGCTGGAGCCAGACGACCGCCAAGGAAACTGAACCGCCGATCGCTGTCACGTACGTGGATCCGGACACAAACAAGCTCAAGGTGATCCAACTGCCCGAGGAGCTCGTGACCCAGCCCACGACTCGTGATGGTACACCGCTGTCCACCCTTGACAACGCCGCCACCGGCTGGGGCCAAGCCACGAACAAGGATACGGAGCCGCCAATTGCCGTGACCTACGTCGACCCAGACACAAACAAGGTCAAGGTGATTCAACTGCCGGAGGAGATCGTGACTCAGCCCACAACTAGCGACGGGACGCCTTTGTCCACGCTGCTGGACAACGCTGCCACCACCACCACCTTCAAGACTGACTGGAGCGAGGCTACCACCAAGGAAACGGGTGAGCCGATCGTGGTCACATACGTCGACCCTGACACCAAGAAGGTGGCGACCGTCGAACTTCCTGAAGATGTCGTTGCGAAGGCCGCGGGTGGCGACAGCACGTCGACCCTGGACGCCACCACCGGCTGGAGCCAGTCGAGCATCTTGGAGACGGACGCACCGATCAAAGTCACGTACGTGGACCCGGAGACCAACAAGGTTAAGTTAGTGGACCTTCCTCAGAGTCTCGTCACCGACGCCGCGGAGAACCAAGGCACGTCACCGACCTCGGTCGACAATGCCAGCGCTGAGTCAACCAAGCACGATGAGCCTGTCTGGGACCACTCGGCCATGAACTTTGGCCCGACGACTCCCACAGTGCCGATCTTCTGGACCCTCGACCTGGACAAGGATGCGCGCATGACGCCGCCCGAGTGGCGCGAATACGTGCTCAAGCTCGACAAGATGGCGCTCGCGTCGGCCGCCAAGGCCAAGGACAAGGAGGGCCAGCGCCTGCTGCGCAAGATCATCGACTTCCACTACGAGAGCCTCGAGCACTGCATCTTTGCAAACCTCGACCAGGTACGAATACTCATCTCAGCCATCTCTGGTTATCGATTACCACTGATCTGTTTGCTTTACGCTATTGCTACGTGCCCTGTAGGCGAACATGGAGGTGATGAACGCAGCGCAGTTCGAGGTCTTTGCGTCGCGGGTCGAAAAGAGCTGCAACGTCAAGTTCCGCTACTCGCTGCTCGCGGGCACGCCGCCGTTCGAGTGGGTCGCCGGCAAGAAGACAGCGGTGACGGCCAACGAGGTCATGGACTGGTTCTCGGCCAAGCTCTCGCGTGCGGCCAAAGACGTCGAGAAGCACAGTGCCAAAATCGAGGCGCTGCAGCAGTTCCCAGCGCGCAAGCACTTTGTGCAGTGCATCCAGAACAACGTCGGGCCCTACGTACGTACTTGTTTGAGATGTCCATCTGGATTCTATGGGTTTTGGTTGTCTTGCAGATGTGGACACTTGATGAACTCATGTGTCTGTTTTATGTACATGTGTCTGTTGTGCTCAAACAGCAAGAAGATCTGATCGAGCGCACCAAGTTCTACGAGCTCATCAACAGCTGCGCGTTTGACGAGTGAGCTGCTGGTGCTGCTGATAGCCGCTCCATTGAAGATGCTCTATAGCCATGGTGGTGGAACCCACCATGGTGGTGGAACCCAAGAACTGTGCGCACTTGTGTTTATTTGGCAGATGCCGTCCTCCCGTCTCCGGCTAGCGAATCATTGCCGTTCTTCCTCCACTCGAATAATGAAAACTGATCAGAACTTGATCATGAATCTTTAACGCTTGACCACCCAGGGCGATACATTCACAGCCGCTCTTATGCGAACGGCAGTTGCACAGAGCAGAGACCTTTAGCCAACTCTCGCTGGTTTGTTGTCAAAGAAAACGATTCAAAAATCCTTCGTCTCGTGAGAATCTGCGAAGCTCAATGGACTTCGAAGCGTCACTTTAAAATCCTCGAGACGTCGGTAATGAGCGGCTGCCAGGCGCACATGAACAGACACTCGGTCGCCACTAACGTATGTGCCTGAAGAGAGAAGTTGCGGTCCTGGATGCTGCTCCGTTCTCTTCCACCGCTACCCCTGGCATCAGGAGCGATCTTCCACTAGCCAGCCATTCACACACAACATAGCAATCGATGAGCTTGGCATTCGTCTTAACTCCCAGCCAGTCCGCAATACGAATACTCCCACGTAAACCTCCTCAGCACTTTGAAAACTTCTCGACTCGATCGCCTCCACATCCATAAAGCTCCACGCTGCGCTCGGATGGCTCGTCATTTCGTTGCTTGGCAACGTGCAGTGCGACGCCGAGACGACCACGGCGGCTGCCACAACCAATAAGACCGTTTTGCGCAGTACGATCATTCCCGTGTGGGGCGACGTTGCAAAGGGCGAGACGAAGCTCAGTACTACTGTGATCGCCAGCTACTGGGACAAGCTCGATCGTCAAGACATCGAGCGCTACGCGTCGACGCAGTCGACCAAGACCAAGCAGAACGCGGCGCGAAACTCGATCCAAGACTTCTACTACGCCGCAAACTCGTGTCTCAATAAGGAACTCCTCATCGCCGCGCAAGTACCGGAGGGGTCGTTCTCGACTTACATGAACAGCCTAAAAGACTGCATCAACAAGAAAGCGAAGATACCCCGCTTCACCATTGTCATCTCACCGACCACGAAACCGAGCACTACGCCCGCACCAACTGCAAAGCCCAGCACCACGACTGCGAAACCCGGAGCAACACTCGCGCCGACTGCCAAGCCCAGTAGCGCCACGCTCGCTCCAACGACCGCAAAGCCTGGTACCACGCCTGCTCCGACTGAGGGCGACGAAACTGAGGAGATTGACGGTGAGGACGATGGGGACGAGAGCGACGACGACGAATACGCCGACACAACTGGATACGTCACCACTGCATCAGTCGCGTACACCTCGAGTGATACCTTCGCGCCTATGGCCGCATCTTGGGTGCCTTCTCCAGCACCAGAGACCGAGTGTCCATCTGATGCGCCAACGGGGTACTTTTCAACTCCAAGCTTTGCGCCAGCGGCTGAGAACTCTCCCAAGCACTTTCAATGAAGGTGGCGGTGAATTTGCTGCACCTAAAGCAGAGATGCCGTCTTCAAGCGGCTTCGTCCCGCTGTCTCCGTCATCGGCTGACCCCATGGGAAAAGTCTCGAACCGTGAGAACGAAAAGAAAGACTTCGCTAACGACGACAACGACACTACAGTCACCCCGCGCTACTCTTACGAGGAACCGACGCCAGCGCCAGCAACTGAACCAGGTTCCCCATCCTTCGACACCGTCCGTTCCTTTAGCCTCTGCCAATGACTTCATCGAACTATCTCCAGATGTGAACAAGGATTTGGCTTCCGACTCGACTCTCTCCCTGCCTGGCGGCGATGTGGCTTCAAGCATGCCGACGGAAGGAGAGAATCAGCCAGCGGCCGCCACGTATGTCCCCAACTCCGCCACTAGCGCTCTACAGCAGCAGCAAAATCCAATCAATCCCACGCGCGACACCATCCCGGCCCTGTCTGTGCTCGACGCCGATAACTCTGGAGGGATGTCAACTGTGGAATGGCTTGCGTGGATCAGAAGATTCGAGCGCCGCGGACAAAATCGTGACGAAGACCAAGGATCTCGTCGCCAAGAACTTTCTAGACATGATCGTCGAGGACCACTACTACAATCTGCAGAAGTGCGTCCTGAAGAACGTCAACGCGGTACGTGTCGACGCGCTTGGAAACCTGGACAGTGCTGCAGGATGCGTCGAATATTGAGTGCTAATCTTCACTTATTTACATGGTTCTTCTAGAACCCAAAGCAAGATTTCACATACCTGGTCGAGCTCATTGAGGCGGACTGCTTTATCAAGTTGTGCTACACGTTCCTCGCTGCGCCGCCGCTGTTCGAGCTCATCACCCGCAAGGCTCGCGCTGTGCCCGCTCTTTAGATCTAGCAGTGGTACGCCAACAACGTGGCGATGGCGCGTGCGAAGATAACGGGTGCGAAGATGACGGAAATGACTCCAAGGTTTGTCAACCAGTATGCGAAAGCCGAGCGTTGCATTGCTTCGGGCCTGCAAGACGCGGTAAGTCAGCTGGACTGGTTAACCTTAGAGCTCTCGATTGGATCTCGATCGTGCAGATGAACTCACACCTCGCTTTCTCACTTTCTTTGCTTCCAGCACGTACCGCCTCAGAAGATCGCCAACTTACCAAGAGATACCAAAGTACCAACATGACAAGTGAGCGACCTATTTTGGGTCGATACTCTAAGAGTACCTGACAACCTCGGAGTAGGCATCCCCGGGACCGGAGCTCTAGGAGCTCGGG
>JAASGT010000922.1:0-13910 GCA_023334315.1 Globisporangium alternatum
CAAGATTCAACATCGCTACGTTGTTGACCGCTTTGACGACGTGCTGCGGCGCATTTCAGACATAGGAAATGATTGCGTTGAGAAGGAGATCGACTCCCTCTTTAGCGTGGACGTTTTCGTTGCAATGCGGTGGGCGAAGGCAGCGTGGTCAAAGGTCACGCGCGTGACCATCTTGCACTGCTGGCGCCACACAGATACTCGATGAGGATATCTACGAGCTTGTCGAGAGCTTTGACAAACTGCGAGCTAGCGCACTATCGCTGCGCCAGCTTCCCAATAAGTGAATCCATTTTAAACCACAGATTTTATACAATACCTTCGATTTCTTATATCCGCATAATTTGCATTGCCTTTCAAAACATATCGATTTGCGCCAATTTTGACGTAACTTATTGGGAGTGACATTTGTAGTTTATAATTTTACCAAAAAAATATGAAATTTAAATGAATCTCACTCTCCTCAACTTGCACTCCGTCTAGATGACGTCACTGAAGTTGGCTGTCATTGTGCACATAAATTATACGGTAAGTCGCAGACAAACGCTAAAACAGAGTTTTAACTTTTGCGCTGCTCTGTTTTAGAGGTTTAAAAAAGACGGCAAAATTTCTGAAAAAACAATAATTATTCGTTATCACTTTTTGGGATGCATCCTGAATCACGTGACGGTGCGCGAACGACCACCAGGCCGCTCGTGAAGAGCAAGAGCTCCTACGGCAGCATGCGCGGCTCGCGTGCGTCTCTCTCGCGCTCCTCGTCGTCTACTTCGTCTACGAACGGCAAGGACCAGCACCACCTGCACCAGCCATCATCATCACAGCAACAGCCACAACTGGCAGCGTACGTCCACTCGACATCGCTCAAGTGCGTCGTCCTCCTGCTCTGCAGCGCGCTGGGGTTCGGCTCCAACTACTGCTTCCACAGCCCCGCAGCACTCAAGAACCAGCTCCAGCAGCACTTTAGCAGTGAGCTACAGAAGGACCAGTTCGAAGTGCTGTTTGTATCCTTTCCCCTTGCATGATCTCACGTAGCTGCCTGTCTATATGAAGAGCGCTTGATTGCCGTGCTTCCTTTCATCGTGAGACGCTGTTGAACACCGACAGAGCTTGCTGTACACCGTGTACTCGACACCGAACATCGTGCTGCCATTCTTCGGCGGATTGCTCGTCGACAAGTTTGGCGCGCGCCAGATGCTGCTCGCGCTCACGCTGCTCGTGGTCACGGGCCAGACGGTGCTTGCAATTGGGAGCTCCATGTCGAGTTTCCGAGTCATGCTGGTGCGTCATTGCTACGAAATTCTATGAAGCCAAGTGCTTGTCTGCTCACAATCGTGCTTGCTTGGCCGGCGATGTGTGCATGCAGCTCGGCCGCATCATCTTTGGATTTGGCGGCGAGAGCCTCGGCGTCGCGCGCACAACGTTCATCGCGACGTGGTTCAAGAAGCGCGAGCTCGGTAAGCGCAGCAGTGCTATGTGAACTCTCATTTCGCTTTAATGTTTTGATGACTCACCCAACTGTTTGGGACCAACCTGGACAGCGTTGGCGCTAGGCGTGGGCAACAGTTTCTCTGGCTTTGCAAACATCCTGAACAACCTGTTGAGTCCGTACTTTGCGAATCGCTTTGGCGCGTCTTCCGCGCTCTGGCTTGGGGCGTTCATTTGCGCTTTCTCGGTCGTTGCGACGGTGATTCTCATCCCACTGGACCGGTCTGCGCGCGCGAAAGCCCCCGACATGCTGCCGAACGGGAAAGCGGTTGAGTCAAAGAAGAAGTACAACGTCAAGATCAGCGACATCAAGCATTTCAGGTAAACGGCACCAACAGCTCTTTACCATAGCCCTCCAGCAAGTGCTGATCTCTTCGTCATGCTGTTCATTGCAACAGCACCGTGTTCTGGATGATCCTCGTGGCGAGCATCTCGATCTGGGGCTCGATCATCCCACTACAGACCGTCGCGGGCAGCGTCCTGCTCGAGCGCGACTTCTTTCGCCACCCGCCGACGCAGTGCAAGCGCTGTGGCGAGGGCAACTACGCGAGCTACACGGACTGCCACGAGATCGTACCGTCGTGTCCGGAATCGCCACCGTACGCGTGGCCGCTGCCTCAGATCTCAGCGTCCTGTCAGATCACGCGGGCGATCGACCAGCTCTACTGCGCAACTGAACCGCCGTACATCACTGACAGCGAAATCAATTGCGACAACCCCATCTGGAAGAACGGACCAAAGACGCAGCTCTTTTGCAAGAACAAGATCGTCGCCGAGCGCAGCGTGTCGCGCGTGATGAGCCTCCCGTCGCTCACCTCGCTGTTTGCGTCGCCTCTGTTCGGCTACGGCGTCGACCACGCCGGGAATCGCGCGGTCATCGCGATCGGCGCGAGCTTTTTAGTCACGCTCTCGCAGGTGGGGATCGCGTTCTCGAACGTGTCTATTTGGGTGTTGCTCTTCGTGCAGGGCGTGTCGTCCTGTCTGTACTTTGCCGCGATCTGGCCCTCGATCCCATGTACGGCATTCTTGTGTTGAGTTTGTCAATGCTTGGACTGAAAATGGTTGAATATGGTTCGACAATGTTGCTGATGTGTGCTGATATGTGTAGACGTGGTCGAGGAACACCACGTGGGGAGCGCGTACGGCGCAATCATCGCGCTTGGGGTACGATGTCGTGCTTTGTGTGCCAGCACGGTCAATGAGGTATTATGAAACTAACTTCGTCTACTGGTATGCTAGAATCTGCTGCTGGCGATTCTGCCGATGGCCGTGGCGGCAGTGTACCGCATCAACGAGAGGTACCTGCCGAACGTCGAGATCTTGCTCTCGGCGGTCTCGTTCTGCGCGTTCTGCGCCTCCTGTCTGCTGCTGCACTTTGACCAAATGGACGGTCGCGTGCTGAACCCACCGACGCCGCGGATTCTGACGAAAGCCCAGGCTGTTGCACAGTCTTTCGAGGAGACAGAATTCCTGCTGGACTTCAACGACCAGTCGCCGAGGCACGAGGAGCCCAAGAAGAAACTTCGGCGAGAACGGAGCCATCGAGACTGAGGTGAGCATCGCTCCCAGGTATAGCCTCAGTGAGACATAGAACGTTTTCAAGTCTATACAATCGAATGCATCATCTCCCATTATGCTTCTCTTTGAAGGACGCTTTGCTCCTTGACCACTACTTCCACTCGGGCTTGTCGCCAGCCTTGGTCGCCGCGAGCTGCTGCTGCTTGAGCGCCTTGGTGAGTGACACGCTCCTTGCGATCCGCTGGATGTACGCCGGCGCCTCGATCGTGCGCGGCCGGAACGTACATTCGGCGAACTCCTCCATCTCCTTCTCCTGCACGGCGCGCCGCTGCTTGATCGTGTGCGCCTGGCTCTGCTGCTGGATGCGCTGCAGGTACGTGTCGGGGCTCGTGAGGATCTTGAGCTTGCCCTCATGACGCTCCGAGACACGGTTGAGCTGCGGCCGGAACGTGAGCGCCGCCATTTCCTCCTGCTCCATCTTGAGCTTCATGAGGCGCTGCGTGGTCTCGCGGCGCAGCAAGTCGCCGCGGCTGAGCTCCGTCACAGATCGACCTTTGCGCTTTGTGCTCATCTGGTTGATCGATGGCTTGAACGTGCAGTTCGGGTCCTGCTTGGGTGGACAGAAAGAAAGATACGAATCAGAAAACGGTTGGCCAGCAGCAATTTAAGACTTGGATGTCACCACACGAAGACAAACACTCACCGACACGCGCACCGACTTCTTCTTGACGTTGTCGTGCTCCTTGCGCAGAGCGTACTTGGTGATGCGCTCGAGAAAGTCGCCCTTGCGGCCGTTCTCCATCATGTCGAGCGACTTCTTGTTGATTGTGGGCTTGTGCGCCGGCAGCAGCTGCTGCTTAGTCGTCTCGATCTTCTTCCGGCGCGCCTCCTCGTGGAAGTGTTGCCGCTCGAGAAAGTTGTCGAGTCGGCGCGCGCGCTCGTCCTTCTCCTCGTCCGTGTGGATTCCTCCAGCTGACCGTGGCCGCTGCTGCTTCTGCTTGCTGGTGGACGTGCTGCCACTGTGCCCATGACGACCTGAGCCTGAAGCCATCGCGGACGATCGGCGCCGTCGAGGACTGAGGCTTCGGATGTAGAAATCGTCCTGGGCTCGGCGCGGGGACGCCACGGAGCTCGCGAGGTCGCTGTCCGTGTCTCTGCTAATGTCGTCACTAGTAAGCGAGCCAGCGCGACGCAACGTTCCTCCTCCTCTCTGTCTCTGACCTGACTTAACAGGACTGTCACCGACCATGCAGCATGGGCGGCTGAGCCGCTCGTAGATATCCTGCTGTAGGTAGAGCTGTGCCGAGACCATCTCGGCGCTGATCGGGTTCACCTTTGGGTAGAACGTGCACTGCTCGAGCTCCTTGGCCGTGGACTCCATCGCAGCGGTCGTGAGCGACGGCGACGGGTGGTTCCGCGGCGCGATGTCCATGTACTTGGCCTTGACCTTGTCTGTGAGCGAGCTGTTCCTGTTGATCTTGGGCTTGAACGTGCACTCGCGTTCGAGGTCGGCCTCCTCCTCGGCCTTGACTCGCTGCGCTAGCTCTTCGCGCGCCTTGTAGTTATCGGCCTCCTGGTAGAGGCGCTCCGAGACCGCAAAGGGCGAGTTCGTGTCGCTTGGCCGCGCCAAGCCTTGACCGCCGCGGCTGCGCAGCTTGGCCGCCACCTTCGTGGACTTTGGGTTCACCCTTGGCGCAAAAGTGCACTCGTCGAGCTCGGACTGGAGCAGTTGCTGCTTCATCTGCTCGCGAACGGCGTCTTTCTGGGACTTCCAGCGCGTCACGCGCGCGTGGAACGCGTCGTCACCCAGCGATGACGTCGTATTGTTGTTGTTGCTCTTGGTGTTGTTGTTGTTGCCATTTCCCTTGGCATTGCCGTCATTGTCGATGGGGCCGCGGTTGTCCAGGTCGTCACGAAAGTGCTCGGTGAAGTCAATATACTCCTGCTGCTCGTTCGAGGGCGCGTCTCTGCCTGGGTCGTTGTACTCTTGCTGCTCGTAGTGGTGATTGCTGCTGCTGCTGTTGCTGTAGTGGCTGAGCTGCCGCTGTGGGTTGTACTCGTACCGGTCGTCATCACGTGCGTGCGAAGTCTCGTGTTGACTACTCGACAGGTTGAGCATTCGGATCTGGGACGCGATCCCAGTCGGGTCGCCATCGTCATTCTGGGATCGTTGTGGCTGCGTGAACGAGAACAGCGACGGCGCATTGCTTTGGCTGTTAGCAACAGCAGGATGCACCGACTGACTATTAGCATAGCGTAACTCTTCGTTGTGCGGCTCGTACTGGTGGTGCTGGCTGGACAGGAAGCTCTGAACTGGTGCTTGCTGTTGCTGTTGTTGATAGAGAGAAGACGCAGTTGATACAAAGCTCGTTTGGCCTGACATGGAGCTGCTGTTGCGGTTCTTGGTGGCCATCCATTCCTGGACACTGAAGCGCGGCGCCTTGTCGTGCGAGACCCCGGACGCGAGGAACTCGGCGTCGCTCTCGACGATCGGAGCCCCCGCGGCATGATGTGAGCCAGCGAACGCAGCTGCCGTTGTGCCTGTAGTCGATACTGAGAAAGACCCCGATGGAACGGCATTGGGCTTCGTAAAAGGATACTGGGACTGCTGCGCTGAATAGTGTGTTGTCGCTGGGGCCACGGGCGCTGCCAGCGTGAACGACAGGTACTGCTGCTGGGCTGCTGGCGGCTGGAACGACACTTGCGGACCAGGCGCAGTAGCGCGGTTGCCGAACGTCGCAGTGAGTCCCGCTGTATTCTGAGAAGTGAACGCTGGTGGCGTGGGCTGGGATGAGAACCCTGTCGGTGGTGCTATTGTCTGGGCATTTGCGTGGGCACTCGCCGCTGCCTGGAGCTTGGCGATCTGCTGGAAGAGCTGCATTTTCGAGATCTCGCCGCTCTTGAGCTGCTGCATGAGCCCCGAGACCGCAGAGCTGTGCGGCGACGGCGGTGGCTCCATGTTGCTACAGCCACGTTCTCTCCCTCGCACGCTCTCCTTACGTGTAGCCTGTGCTCTGCTGCTGCTCTTCTCCCTGTCACTCTCCACGCGCGCACTCTGTCCAGCGGCGCCGGCGTCCTGTTGTTAGCCTCTAGAAGTAGCGCCTCTCGTGAGTATTCGTTTGAGCAAAGCGCCAGATGCCAATGTGCCGCTCTGTGTGAGTAAATGCGGCGCACAGGTTATTTTCGAGTCCTCTGCCTGCCATAAGAAACGGTTTCGTGCTGTTCATCCGAAGCAACTTTCCCGCAGCGCACCCCACCTCTCTCTGCGGTGCATGGATAGAGAGAAGGAGCTACGCCACGCGAGGGTCTTGTGGTCATCGCTAGAAAGTGTGCTGCAAAGCATACACGACGGAGGAATGGACTGGCGGAGCTGGTGCGCATTGTAGCCATTCGCCTTTGCATGGTGATCCAAGTTGAAGCTCAATAAATAACGACCGCTTTTAAGAGGGTTTATTTCTCAGGAAATCAGAACGCAACCAGCAACAATTCCCAGCACTTGGACAAGAAGGATGGCGGCTGTCATGCGGACGTTGCTGCTGCTGCTACTGTCCATCGTGGCGCTCGTGGGGAGCCTCGTGCATGCGGCCGTGGTGATCAACACGTGGCCGTTCACGAACGCGACGCGCGTGGCATTCGCAGCGCTACAAGCACCGCCGTTGTCGCCATCGCAAATGCCGCACTTGGACGCGATTACGGCCGGCTGCGACCGCTGCGAGGTCGAGCAGTGCGACTTCACGGTCGGCTACGGTGGCAGCCCCGACACAAACGGCGAGACGACGCTCGATGCGATGATCCTGGACGGCACGACGATGGACATGGGCGCGGTCGCGCAGCTGCGGCGCGTGAAGGCCGCGATCCGCGTCGCACGCGCCGTGCTGCACCACTCGACGCACAGTATCCTAGCGGCTGACGGCGCGCTTGCGTTCGCCAAGATGATGGGCTTTGAGGAGACGTCACTCGAGACGCCGCACTCGCGAGAGATGCACAGACAGTGGGGGGAGAACCACTGCCAGCCAAACTACTTTCGCAACGTGGTGCCGGCGCAGAATGCGTCCTGCCCGCCGTTTCAGCCGATCGATAGCTCAGCACTCGCGTCTGTTGCCACAGCTGGACACCACCAGAGTGCTCAAGACCAATTAGTGCAGAGCTTGGTCACGCAGCAGAATCATGACACGATTGGAATGGTGGTGCTGAGCGACAATGGAGATATGGCAGGTAGCCAAGCAAACCTTTCAACAAGGAGATCTGCTCCCACTGGCTCTTGGTACTAACCGTGCCATGCTTGCTCTCGTGTATGCAGCCGGAACGAGCTCGAATGGCGCCAACCACAAGATCGCAGGGTGAGTTGCAAACCGACCGACCAGAGCTCTATTGATTGAGCCACACACACCCTCTGATGATCTAACGTGTATAGATTTTGTTGGATCCATAGACGTGTTGGCGACGCTGCTGTCCCAGGCGCAGGCGCGTATGTGGACTCTGCAGTCGGTGGCGCGGCGGCCACTGGCGACGGCGACGTGATGATGCGGTTCCTGCCGTCGTTCCACGCGGTGCAGGAGATGGCCAAGGGCGTGCACGTACGTTGATTATCCTGTTGCATCCTGAAACACATTCGCTCTGCATTCGTATCAAACAAGCCATTACCACTGTATCATGTGCAGCCACGAGTCGCCTGCGAGCGCGCACTTGGACGGGTCGCGGCCAAGTATCCGCACTTCAGAGGCGGCATGGTCTGTCTCAACCGCATGGGCGAGTACGGCGGCGCGGGTCACGGCTGGAGCTTCTCGTTCACGGTGCAGACAACGGGGATGGTGCAGCCACAGGTCGTCGACGTCGCACCATTCTCGCTCGAGTGAGTCGACAATGTTGCAAAATCGTAAGGAAGCTTTTGATATCAAAGAGATACGTTGATAGGAAATATATGGAAGCTCTCATCACACGAGAGAGAGAGACAACTACCCTGTCGCTTGTTTCATGGCTGCTATTGGTTGCTATAGGCAGCCTACAGGAAGTAGGGCACCAACGCGCGCTGCGAAAAGTTGTCCGACGACTCCGCGACCTGCAAGAAAGCACAAGGCATTCATTCGAATCAGTACACGCAGCATGGTCAGCACTTTCCAACTCATTCATCACGCCATCACCACCACACATTCGATAATAAACGCATAGACGCACCTCTCGGAAGAGCTTGAACTCGCGCTCGAGGTTTTCATCAAACGACAGGATCGCCGCGACGTTGCCGCATCGATAGCAGTAGTTGGGCGCGGACCAGACGGTCACGAGGTTCTTATCCGGGAACATGTACTTGTAGCCTTCCTGCACGAGCTGGTGCGCGCGGCAGATGAGGTCGAGGCCGTTAATCTGGTTGAACTCGGCGGTCACCTTGGCGCCGAACAGGTACCCGGCGCCGCGCGGGCTCATGGCCCACGTTTCAATGTCCTCCGGGTCCGACCACATGAGGTCACAAAACGAGCCTTCGTGCGGGATCTCCTGCTGGCGCTCTATTGTGCGGATCTGGTCGAGTGTGCGGATCTCCGGAGAGAGGCCGCCGTGCACACAGAGCACGCGGCCGTCGATGACCGCGGCCAGGTTAAGGTAGTCGAACACGTCGGTGCAGTACTTCCATGGGTTCGCGTTGCCGTACTTGCGCACACACTCCTCGTAGAAGCCGTAAACCTGCGTGATCTGGCGACACTCGTGGTTGCCGCGCAGCAGCGTGATGCGGTCCGGGTGCTGCGCCTTGAGGCAGAGCAGCAGCTCGAACGTCTCCACGCTGTTGTGGCCGCGATCCACAAAGTCACCCTGTCGTCATCATACAGAGCGCCGCGCTGTCAGTACATTCACATCGCAATAGATGGAAGAGCCCAGAGAGAAGCATGCGATGAACGCAACGTACCATGAATATGTAGTTTGTGTTGGGGATCTCACCGCCGCAGCGGAAGAGCTCGAGCAGGTCGAAGAACTGGCCGTGGATGTCGCCGCAGACGGTCACGGGCGAGCTCACGGACACGACGTTGGACTCCTCGATCAGGATCTGCTTAACGATCTCGCACACCTGCTTGAGCTCCTGCTCACTCAGCAGCTTGCCGGCGCGCAGGCTCTCGATCCACTGCTGCGGCCCGCCGCCGAGGCTCTTCACGCCCTCGAGCACCACGTCGTTCGCGCTCGCCGTTGTCATCGTGATACTGATAGTGTTGGTGTTGCTGTCTCAACCAGAGACGCTCGTGTGCTTCTTCTTCCTGTCGCTTGTGGGGAAGGAGGAATGCAGGCGCGCGTGTTCCGAAGTGGGGCTCGTGGTCGTTCTCTTCCACCACCACCCCCTCTTTTGTAACGCATCACGCTCGCGCTGGTATTCCCTCGTGAACCTGGACTTATGTGGACCACATCGCAGATCAAATCCCACAGGCTCGAGTTGCTGAAGTGGATTGTTGAAGTGGTGTATGAATTAGTGTGCACCACGTACATTAGGGTGGTGGGACACCCTGAGTTTCTTCGGTTTGGATCGCAGCACTTGATCTGTGACAAAAAGGAAAGGTCGCACAGAAGCTAAAGCTGGCAGGAAGCAGGCAGGAAGCAAGGTCGCGAGCGTTTGCCTGCGAGCCAAGCAGCATGTTATTGCACCAGCGCCAATGGCATGCGCTTGCTCGTCACCCTGCCTTGTGCTGATAAAGCGCGGGCTCCTTCCATTAATAGCTTCTTGCGCTCTCCACCGACAGGTATTAAGGAGCTATTCCCGGTGCTGGCGATGCCCTATCACGCCTCGGCACACATCATACGCTCTCGTCTCCAGACACGACCCACAAACAAAAAGCACCCGACGTACCATGCAGATCACCCCATGTCTCATCTAAGCAACGATTGAGCCACTGCACCAATGTCGACGCTGTCGTCGTTCCGATCGCAGGAGGCGCAGTCTTCGGCGCCGTCTCCACCGCCACCGCGCAACGCATCCGCCGCTCGTCAACCATCAGCATTAGCGCAGCACCAGCACCACCAACAGCATTTGCACCACTCACCCAATGCGAACCGCACGAAGCGCGAGGTGTTCCCGCGCTCACAACTCTGGACGTGGAAACACGAGGAGATGGCTGAAGGCGGGGGCTTCATGCACGCGAAAGTGAACGGCAGTGGCGACAAGGACGATCTGATCGAAAACATGCTGCGAGAGTGCGCACCCACAGTGCCGCTCCTATCATCAGGTGCCTCGGTGCCAGGAACACCTGGTGGAGGCAGCTATGACCGCCGAATAGGAGGCCCACTGATGTCCCAACTACAGTCACCAGCGTCACCTGGAGCCAACAACCAGCAGCACCATCCATTTCTGGCCTCACGAAAACGCATCCAGAAGGATTCTCAGTCGATGTTGCGCGGTGGTATGCAGTCGTCGTCGTCGTGCAACCTCGAGTCGGCTGGTGAGGGCTGGCGCGCGTACAAGCTCGCGCATCGGACCAACAAGCTCATTGCCAAGACGCGAAAGGCGGTCGAGATGCTTTCCAAGGAACGCGACGGCAGTGGCCCGTTTAAGAAGCGACATGGCGATGGTGCTGACGGCGACACGGACACTGGTTGCGGCGATGACGGTAGCGGCGCTGAGGCTGGAGATACCGGAGCTCGGGACGTGGAGAAAGGCGGCGCTGGGAGTGAGGCAACTGAGCAGCTCACGGCGCAGGAGCGGTTCATACGTGAGGTCATGAATGACCATGACAGTGACGAGGATGGTGGCTCTTTTCGCTTTGCGGCTGCTGATGGCACCCCAAGCCTCGAAGCCCAACAGCGAGCCTCACTCGCATCCGTTGTGAATGACGCAGGTGAGAACGACACGTCCAAGCTGGACGGCGAGGCATTCTGGGATATCTACAAGACGAGCACGACGTGCAAGCGGCCGGACTCGGCGCGCGGGCGGTACATTGCACACTGCGAGAAGGACTCACTGCTCGTGCTACCCATTCTGGACCTGAACAAGCCCACGCGATACGACGCCTCTTCCAAGGCGCTGCGTTTCGACAACTACTACTTTGGTGACCAACGCGCCGAGGCCTTTGGGGATGCGCTGCAGCTGCTGCCCGTTCAGGTGAAGCATTTGTCGATGAAGAACGTGGGCATCTCTGGCGGCGGCTCGTCGGCGATTCTCAACGGCATTTCACTGCGCAACCTGAGCGAGCTCAACTTTTCCGAGAACCGCATTGGCACGAAAGGCACGCTCAAGATCTTCACGAGTCTGCAGGATCCACACGTGAACCTCAAGACCCTAGATTTGGGCAACAACCAGCTGGGCGACCAGGCTGTGAAGCTGCTCATCCAGTGCCTGCTCAACCGGTGCACGCTGGAGCACCTGGACCTGCGGCGCAACCAGATCTTCCACGCGGCCAAGGCCGTGGGCGAGTTACTGCGCATCACGACGCCGCTCAAGTCGCTCAACCTGTCGTGGAACAACATCCGCGGCGAGCCGGCTCAGTACCTAGCCAAGTGCATGATGGAGAACATTACGCTGACCCATTTGGACCTCTCGGATAACACGTTGGGCAACAATGGGAATGCGGACGCCGAGCTGGGCGCGTGTCTGGCCACGAACAAGTCGCTGCGACACCTGGACGTCTCGAACAACCACATCCACGGCAAGTCCGTGCTCATCTACGTCCACGGGCTGCAGCAGAACAGCGCGCTCGAGACGCTCGTCGTGCGCGGGAACCCGATTGGGAGCTTGGGCGCCGATGCGATTCTGCGGTCCGTGTCCTCGGGTTCGATCTTCAAGTGCCAGCTCGACATTGGCGATTGCAACTTGGAGATCCAGGAGAGCTCCCAGCAAAACCTGATCTACGGAGGTGGGGTGTACACTCTCAATTTAATGGAACGCGCCGACGTGATCCTGTTGCGCGAGATGCTGCTGCTCTGCTGGAAGAACAAAACCGAGATCATCGAGGCTTTTCATAATGGCTCACCGTACACATTCAACAGGAAAGACGAGAAGACCTTTCTGAGCTCTGTGCCTGTCAGTGGCGTCATGCAGCTCAAGATCCAGCCAAACTACGACCGGCACGAAGAGATGATCCCACAGAGCGGCTTTGAGCAGATGGTGAAACTCATGGAGCGCTCCTTTGGCCACGTGAAGGAGGACGAGGAGGAGTCCAAGCTCTTCTGCATCCGGCTGCTCTCGGAGGAGTACTCATTCAACGTCGACCAAGTGAACACTTTGCTGAGTCTCTTCCAGATGCACACATCCCAGGTGGAGAAGGCCACGGCCGCGGCCGCGCTCATTCCACAGATCTACCAGACGGAGACAACTACCAGTAGCTCTTCGACTGTGAAGCAGGAGGTTTATGACTGCGCGTCCATGGAGACCCCGGACGAATTCTTCGAGGACAAGGACAAGGACGGCAAAATCGACGTGTGCGGCGACATCTGCATGGTCATCGGGCTCAAGAACCTCTCGGACATCGAGCAAGGCTACGTGGAGCAGAAGGTCGGCAAGTGGATCTCCTTCAATGTGAGCAACCCAACGGGCAAGTATCGGCTCAACATGTCCAACTCGATTGACCGCCGCATCCTCATGCGCATCCTGGAGATCAACAAGTACGAGAAGAAGCTGCGGCAGCAGTGGAAGCTCCTGGACGTGTCGCAGCACGGTGAGAAGGCCCAGCCGATGCAGGGCAACTTCCGCAACGTCAAGCTCAACCACTTGCCCGTGGTTATGGATGTCTCGTGGCAGTTCCCGCGGCTGGGCATCCTCGAGTTCGACTTTGTCATTACCAGGCGGCCGTACGGGATCTGCACAGCGCTTAACGATGGAGCCTTCGAGAAGTTTCTGAAGGAGTTCAAGCAGCTGGACGTGAGTGCGGAGCTCAAGCTCATCGGTCTGCGGTCCATCTCGACGCTCTACTACTTCACATGCAGCCAGGCGCAGCGCGTGATGGAGCACTTTGGCACCTTTGAGCGCGACCCGAAGACCGGCAGTTTGTTCCGCGCTGAGGTGTTCATCATCCTGTTCAGTCGCATCGTAGACGAGTGGAACTTTGGCGAGTCTTTGGCGCTGCTGGACTTGATTACAAAGACCCAGGTGCTCGACAGAGTCGGATATCTCAACTGCTTCCACCCAATGCAGACGAACGAAACGTACGAGCACCTGCTGCTCGACGTCTTCGACCAGCGGCAGCTCGTGCTCGTGATGGTCAAACTGGCGGTCGGAGGCGAGGTGGAGCTCACGAGCGTCGTACTGAATAACGACATAGCGGTGGAGATGGACGAGTGGAGGACCTGGACGGCGGACGATAAGCTGCCGATGCAGGGCAGTGTGAGCTTCGCGATGCGCGTGACGCAGGTGTGTCAGTCGGAGGCCCAGCTGCCGCCGGCCAGCTACCGGAAGAAACTCATGCAAACGCTGCTGCTCAAGCCCGAGAGCAAGGCGCACGAAATGGCGACCTAGTGGCGGTAAGAGGAAGAACTCCTAGGAGAAAGCGCAAGGCAAAAGGAAGGAAATCAAGCCCACGTGCTAAAGCCTCCGAGACTGCGCAGCTTTCATATTCATTTCGACCTATCCAATGTGACACCTCACCTCGCCTCAGATCGCCATCTTACCATGAGATACTACAGTACCAACACGACTACGTAAGCGACCTTCTGTTTTTATTGCGGGTCAGATGCTCTAAGTAAACTTAGCGCACCTGACAACCTCGGAGTAGGCTTCCCCGGGCACCCGAGCTCGAAGAGCCAAGGTGAGCTTGTGTTCGTTCTTGATGAAGATGTTGCGCGCGGCGTTCACGTCTCGATCCATCGTCAGATTGCAGTTCGAGCAGTGGAAGACCTTCTCGTGCGTGATCTTGCGGTTGATT
Source organism: Globisporangium alternatum (assembly GCA_023334315.1). Lineage (NCBI taxonomy): Eukaryota > Oomycota > Peronosporomycetes > Pythiales > Pythiaceae > Globisporangium > Globisporangium alternatum. The sequence continues at coordinate 13,827 of JAASGT010000922.1, forward strand.
CTCCCGCATCGTGAGCACGTCTTCGTCGTGTAGTGTTCTTCACACTCAACCATCTTCCCTCCGGATCGCTTCATCTTGTACTCG
>JAASGT010000923.1:0-13888 GCA_023334315.1 Globisporangium alternatum
TCGTGACGTTCGGCAGCGGCACCTCGAGCGACTCGTCGTCGTCGTTGTCGGCGGCGTCGACCACAAGCATGTTCACGAGCGTGCTGAGCGATGCGACACCGACGCCCGTTGCGCACATTCTTGCGTATGGGACTTTGCCTCCGTTGCTGTTTTGGCAAATATAAAGAAAACCATTGTTACAAATTGTTGACGTCTAGAATGTCATTTTTGTCAAGAAACTCGCAACCCGCCATTTTTGAATGCAAAAGCTGCGAGAACAGAACGAAAAAGCGCGTGCGGTCTCTCTCGAGCAGCTCACGAGACGTCCCTCCTGCTGTACACGCTCGTGCGAATGGTGAAGCAGCAGATGTACCTCCCGGTGCACGGCGGACCGCCCGTGCCGGTGCGCGGCACGCCGTCCCGCAAGGCCAAGAAGATGCCGCCGCGTCCCAGACAAGTGGCGCTCGTCGTACCAGCGCAACCCTCCCCAGGCGCCACCATGACGCGCAGGAACACCATTGCGACGACGGGAAGGCCGCTGGTCGCACCATTGCTGCTGCCGAATGGGCCCGTACGACGGAACACCATCGCGACGTCCACACGGCGGACCACGACGACGACGACGACGACGGCGGCGGCGGTCAGCGCGCCTGCTGCTGTGAAGCCACGAGCGTCGACAGCACCAACCACAGCATCAGCAAAGACAGCAACGCCTGCGCATATATTGGTAACTGCATCACCCGCGCCTGCACCAACACCAGTTGAGCCAACGCCATTGTCACCACCAGCCGCGCCGATTGTCGTGAATATCGCTGCACAAGACCCACCAGTACCAGCAGACATATTGGTAGCACCGCACAACAGGCGACCAAAGCAACGGAAGGGTCTCGTTGCACTGCCTCCGCTGCGCATGGAGCCGTACGACGGACTGAACAGCACGGCGCTGCGGCAGGAGTGCAAGCGGCGAGGTATCAGCATCTGGAACAAGGAGAACAGCAAACAGCGCCACAAGTGCGGGTACATCAAGTTGCTGCGCGAGGACGACCAGCGTCGAGCCGTGCAGGACACATCCGCGGCGATTCACAAGAAGGACTTGGCACAGCTGCAGCTGGGCAACTTAGCGGCCACGAGCTCCAGCAATCAGGCGAACGCCTTGCCCTCGACGCTGACCTCGACGAGCGGCTACAGCTTTCTGTCGCCCAGCACCTCAATGTCTGCGCCCGCGAGCGCCGCTGCTGCTGCGACGGCCGCGGTGCTCTACCCGCCTGCTGCGCTAGTTAATGCTGGCCCCGCTCAGCCGATTATGGCTCCTCCAGTGTCCACAGACACCGTGTCTGTTCCTCTACCTCCAGCGTCCAGCTCCAAGTCCGCGGTTGCGTCGATGCCCAACAAGCCGAAGGCAAAGGCCAAGAGCAAGGTCAATGCCTCCGTAGTGGTGGCCCCGCTGCCACCGACGCGGTCGATCCGTCCCCGTCGCGGCTGCTACTTCCGCCTCATCAACGTGCTGCTCACGCCCGAGTTCAACGCGCGCTGGCGCGAAATGAATGACAAGATCGCCGACTCAGACACGATTGCGGACGTGAACCAATTCTGGCTCGACGTGCACGTTGCGTACATGTCGGTGAACCAGCTCTTCGACGGGCTGCACTTCCACGACGCGCTCTTCAAGAACGCGGACCCGAGCGTGATCCTCGCGCACGAGGCCTCGCGGCTGCGCCAGATGTGGCTCGAGGTCGTGGCCAAGTACCAGCGCGCCGTGGCGGACTCGAAGAAGCCGCCGATTTTGCAAGCAGAGGGTGGTGGTGATGCTGCTAACCACGATGAGACGCAGTCGTTCTTCGACTCGTGCGGCAAGAGACTGGACCTGCTCTACCTGCACATGGGGCTTTTGCTCGAGCCCGAGCTGTCGAAGTTTGTGCTCAACATGGCGTCGCCCATTGGCTCGACCGGCTCGCAGCGCTCTCCGCCAGCAAAGCCTGCCGCGAAGCTTGCAGCGACAACAGCTGGGAACCAGAAGAGCGCGGCGGCGGCGGCTGGAAAGAAGCGAGCGAGTGTGTCGCCTAGTACCAGCAAGAAACCAGTGAAGCCTCGTGCATCGATGACGCCACCGAAAGAGAGGTCGACCTCCTTCTCGATGTCCACGCCGCCACAGCCAACCATTCCATTCAGCCCCGTTCGACCCGCTGCCTTTGACGTTGCGAACAGAGAACGAGAGGAAGAGGACGCAGGCCAGTCGTACGCGCTTGTCGTCAGTGGCGAGCTGCGCGACTCGGCGTTCGAGACGTTTGCGCCGCACTCGTTCGGCGACGACGGCTCGGGCAGCTCGGACTACGACTCGGAGCTGCCGACGCGCGCCATGGTGCCACGGAAGAGACGGCGGCGCAGCAGCGAGATGTCCACTGACATTGTCGAGCTCCACTCGTCAGCGCTGCGGGGGAACGAGCTCGTGCCGCACCAAGGCAGCAACAACAATAGTCGCATGCACAACACAGCACTGACGACACGGACAGGGTCGGGCTCCGATCTGCTGCTCCCGCAGGACGAGTGGGTCATTCTAGAGAACCGACTGCGCAAGGTGAGCGAGTCGCTGGACCGGTGCCACCGCGCGCTCTCTGGGAGCGAGGGACAGGTGTCGGAGAGCCACCGCATGAGTCTGGAGTCGGATCTGCGCTTCTACTCAGCGATCAAGCAGCGGCTACAGGAGCAGCTCCTCATGGTCATGCAGGGCTTCTAGCGTGCGTGTGACTATCGCGTCTGACAAGAAGAAGAATACCAGCCCACGAGTGATGTGCTAGGAACAGAATCAAGAGAGAAGATGAAGAAGATGGATGGGTGGCTCGCTGTGAAATGAAATGGTATGGTTGCATCACTCTACTTCTCAAAGCTCTTCTTCTGCTGTGATGCTGTAGTTTACCATCTGAGTGGCTTCCTGTGTGTCTAGGACAATGCTATCCAGGCTCGAGATGGTGTAGAGCTATTTGATGTGAAAATCGATTCGATTTCTAGACTTTGGTGGTCCCCAGCGGCAGCATGGGCTTGTAAAACGAACATGGTGGCGAAGTTGAGGTTGGTGGTGCATGGCTGAGGAACATGTCTGTGTGTCCAAGGTAAGAAAGTACTGAGGCATCCCATCTACTTCGTTGTCTCGCTGAACTGACTGCTCGTGCTGCTGCTGACAGACAGATAGTCTCCCAGAATGGCTCGGGCTGGTAATTTATAGATGACACATGGGCTCTGCTGCGTTTGGATAAGAAGCTAATTTTGCAAAGGAACAACGTTGAGCACACGCGCATAAGATCTCAAGTCGTGGCTCCCAGCGCACCAGAAAGAGATGGATCTGTGGAAAAACACAGAGCGCGAGGCTCTTTCCACGAGGGTGCCGCCCTTCAGGCTCTCGGGGCTACTCTGATGGGCTCTAGCGTCCATGGTCGATAAAGACAGCGGCGCTTCGCCTATTGAGAGGCTCACAATCCAATTTCTCCAGCCCCCACCTTCCACCCACAGCACCCAGAGCGACAGTCACAGCAGCAACAAGCAGAGTACCAGCAACCCACAGCAGCCCAGTTCCTCACCAACCAGCCTCGCAGCGCCTCCCAGTCAATCACCCGCGCCAAGAAGATCTCTCTAACCAGAGCTTCCCGCCAACCAGAGAGCTCTTCGTGCTCCTTCACCCGATTTCTTCTTTAGCACCTCCGGCGAGGCCAATCAGCATGTCGACGATCGCCACGGGCCTCGAAGATGCGATCGAGTTCCTCCCGGGCCGCCTGTACTACGTGGCGCTGAAGAAGGCGCCGCCGCGCATGGCCGGTGCGCACTTCTTCTCGATCGACGAGGAGCTCGTGTACTGGAACTTCTACCTGGACTTCGGGCCGCTGAACCTGGGCCACACGTTTGTGTTCTCCGAGACGCTCAACAAGAAGCTCGCGAGCGCGGCCAAGACGGGTGAGCGCATTTACTTCTACTCGTCCACGCAGGGCCAGCAGCGCGCGAACGCCGTGTGCATCCTCGGGTGCTGGGCGATGCTGTTCCAAAACATGACGGCGGCAAGGGCATTCGAGCCCTTTGAGCGCATGCGCTTCCCGCCGTTCCACGACGCCACGCCGTCCGTGTGCACCTTCAACCTCACGGTGCTCGACTGTCTCAAGGGCCTCGAGCGCGCGCTGCAGGCGAGCTACATCTCGCCCAAGACGTTCGACCTGCACGAGTACCAGCACTTTGAGCGCGTGGAGAACGGCGACCTCACGTGGGTTTCGCCCAAGTTCATCGCGTTCGCGGGTCCGCACAACCACTACCAGCGCACGCCGCAGGGTCACGTGATGCTCACGCCCGAGCACTACATCCCGTACTTCAAGAAGCGCAACGTGACGCTTGTCGTGCGTCTGAACGAGAAGCAGTACGACGAGAAAAAGTTTTTGTCCGCGGGCATCGATCACCTCGACCTCATCTACCCGGACGGCACGAACGCGCCCATGCACGTGCTCATGAAGTTCATCGAGGCATGCGAGAAGACGTCGGGCGCCGTGGCCGTGCACTGCAAGGCCGGCCTCGGGCGCACGGGCACGTGCATCGGCGCGTACATGATGAAGCACGACATGTTCTCGGCCCACGAGCTCATCGGCTGGCTGCGCCTGTGCCGCCCTGGCAGTGTCATCGGTCCGCAGCAGCAGTTCATGGAGGCCATCGAGGCCAAGATGTGGGCGCTGAACCCGTCGGCGGGGACCAAGACCGCGGGCAAGAGCATGGATGGCATGGGCGGCCGCTCGGGATCCAACAGCAGCCTCTCGTTTGGTAGCCTGAATACGGACGCCAAGAGCGCTCAGGCAGCAGCCATTCTGCCACTGGCCAGCCCCACGCGCACGCCCAACAGCGGTCTCGTCGCCGGCACGAAGGCGCTGACGCTCGGAGGGACCAGTGGCAATGGCAGCAGCAGCGTGGGCTACGACAAGAACCAGGGTGACAAGCTCAACGACCAGAAGTACATGCGCTACAGCCGCAACAAGGCGTCCGTGCCTAGCAGCAGCATGTTCTGGTAGGCGCTTGGGCACTTGGATATGAGAGACGAGAGGGTATCGAGGTATGATGAGAAGAGCAAGCATGAGCTGGCTGGTGCATGACAAAACTTTGCATAGAATATCTATCTATTTTATGAAATAAACACTTCTTGATACTGAGATTGATGGCATGTCACAAGTGAATGGGTTCATGGGTTTTAATATCCTTTTAGGCTTAGCCTAATTAGGTGCTCGTTGATAAGCATACCACACGTCATGTGCATGAACACCTGAGAACGGAATAGACTGTTCGAATGGCATAGAAAACAAACTTTGGAGATCCGATGGTTTATGGTTTGTCAGCCCAACGACCATTTGACATGTGAATCGTTACGAGTATGTACCCTAATGCATCACTACACACTTCACGTTTCCCATTTCCCTAATTGAGCGATTCACTCATTTCGAATCATTTTGATGGGCCAATAGAAACGCAGCAACTCACTACTCTTACTGGAGTAAAATCTCCATCACTCACGCTAGCAATCTGAATATCCTTACAAATTTTCATACAAATCTTCATTCATCCCTAGTCTGAGTGATGGTACACCCATATCGGTCTTAGTGGAGGGGATTGCTGGGTCTGTATACTATCCGTATAATAATGTATACTTTGGTCAAAAAAAAGGACCAAACCTCTTCGTTTGTACCAGAAAACAATAGGAAATAGGAGGTTAGCGCTATTCGGCTACTGACAAAAGGTCTCGGTATGCTATTGTTTTCTGGTACAAACGAAGAGGTTTGGTCCTGCACGAGATATAGTGGGAGCAAATTGCTCGATATGTCGCCCACCCTCCAGTGCATTTAGTATACATGAGTATACACCTTTGGTACTGGTATCACTCGACAGCTCATTCCAAAATCCGCAAAGTCAAGAGCAAGGCAAGCCCGAGCCCACGCTACGACACCCAGTCTTCTCACTCTCAACCCACACGATCAGTATGAGTGACACCGCCACCACCGCCGCCCCCACCAACGCGCTCGACAGTCGCGTCGTGAAGCTCGTGTCCATGGACGGCAAGAGCTTCGAGCTGGACGCCGGCGTCGCGTCGCTCAGCAAGCTCGTGAGCACGCTCGTGGCCGACGAGGCCGAGGGCGACGACGATGAGCCGCAGGAGGTGCCGCTGCCGAACGTCAAGAGCCACGTGCTCGAGAAGGTGGTCGAGTTTTGCAAGCACCACGCGACGAACCCGATGCCCGAGCTCGAGAAGCCGCTCAAGAGCAACGACCTGCGCGATGCCGTGTCTGACTGGTACGCCGACTTCGTCGAGGTCAAGGAGGACCAGGAGCTGCTCTTCGAGCTCATCCTGGCGGCTAACTACCTCGATATCAAGAGCCTGTTGGACCTCTCGTGCGCCAAGGTGGCGACCATGATCAAGGGCAAGACCCCCGAGGAGATCCGTGCGACTTTTGGCATCACGGCCGAGTTCACCCCCGAGGAGGAGCAGATGATCCGCGAGGAGAACAAGTGGTGCGAAGACATTTAAGAAGCGCATCGCAGCAAGCGCCTGAGTTGTTATTGTCGCTGGCTGTCTGCGGCGAGGTGCGCATGGTGTGTGAGCAGCGGTTCTCTCTCCAGCAGCAGCAGCAGCGCTCGAGTGTGAAGCGATAGGTAGTAAGTAGTCTTTGCATTTGTATTCTCTCCCCTCTTTTTTCTTTTATTTTGCGGCGAAACCTCGTTCAGTACCAGTGAGGCTAATGAAGCGGTAGGGCTATGAAATGAACGTTGCTGGCTCGCGTATGTGCTCGTCCAGTGTTGTGTCACCTGGCTGTGAGACGCGCGTGTGTGAACAAGCTTCTCGTAGCAGTGCCTGCAATGGATTCCGTGACAAATCGAAGGGCAGCGTTGCAGGGAGCGGCATTGAGGCACGTCTGGTCGGCCGCAGCGATTCTCTCGGTGTCCTCGTACACACTGGTCTCAACGGTGATACTGGGCAGTCAACTGGCTGGTCAACCTCCCCATTAAAGTCTGAAACATCTGTGCACGTGTCGTTCTGAATTGGATGATAGGACGAGCCCAATCCCGTACGTCAGCTCAGCCCAACTCCACAAACGGAAATGGACGGACATCATACGATTCAGACGGCAGGAGAGAGAAACTTGTGGCGTTGCGACTGAGAAGTTCGTTGAGCTGGAGAACGAGCGCTCTTTGAAGGCGAGCGTGCGTTCTTCGGAGCCACCGGAGGCATGCTGCGATGATCGTACAAGAAGCCGTCACGATGGTGAATCAGGTAAGTATTCTTTCCTTCTGAGCATGAAGCGCGTGCTGCAGGTGTCCGTGGAACACGTATGCGAATCGAAAGGTGCTTAGGATTGTGGAGATTGCAGCACGCCGGCCACATACAGTGTTCTACTTGGCTCGCGCTGTCTCCTGGCACCTACGAATCGACTCACCGAGTTGTAACGGAACGCCTGGAACGAGAGCGCGAGGCGCCATCCACTGGATTCGGTAGACGCGTTGAAGGAGCCGATGTAGAACCGCGTCACGAACGGACAGCACTTCTCGAGCACGTGCACGGCGGCGACCTCGCTCTTGTTGATGGTAGTCGTGACGACTGTTGCGTTGACGCTTGAGAGAAGCGCAAGCAGGAGCAGTGGGATGGTGGCCAGCAGTAGCCTGAATACTTGTAGTCTTGGGGCACGCGACGTCATGGCTTAAGGCTTGTGGGGAGTGCTTGTGGCGGCGCTTGCGTCTTCAACTGCGAATCTGAAAATAAGCGAGAGGCAGCGGTGGTACATCAGCTCACTGTAGCAGCCATGCGAGCGAGTAGCCGTCGCTTTCTCATTTGGCTGCAAGACGCGCACCTACATCAACCGCCGTTCTCAGCCCATTCAACCAAGCGTCCCACCGCAGCAGAACAGAGCGCAGACAGAGGGACTCTCCGACGATCGAGCGTGCGCAGCAGTATGGTGGACACATCTACTCAGTGCTTGATGGGATGCAGCAGAAGAACCAGAACACCACTCATTCTCCTCATGACGCACGCCCCAGTTGTCCACGCGCGTCGTCCGTGTTGAATGAATGAGCTCCGTCGAGGTGTCAGGTTTTGTGTTTGTACTCGCTGCTGCTCAAGTGATTGACTGGACTACACAGCATGTGAGCGGGAGCTGAGCGCGCTTCATTCAATCGCTGTCGATCGACTTGTCATCCGTAGCTTGTCTTGGATCTCGTCATGCTCAACACTCCGTTCTTTTGCAATGATATGAATCATGCTTAGTTGCGCAGGATCGTTGGCTCTCGAGCTGCGTTGCACTTCCTCCTTGCATATGCGACTCGACCGATTGAGAGAGCGTGTTGCCACACCCTTGCACGTGGCGTCGCCGTCCGCCATGACCGTCGGCAGCAACTCGTCTTGCCACCTGGGCGAAAGGCAACAAGTGAAGCCATTCAATTGCCCCAGTTTTTACGTTCACGAAAATTACCCGCCACACAGTTCAAATGTTGGCTCCTGCCACCACCTAAAACGAAGTGGACCACATTTTGTAAAACTACACTCTCATTTGGCTCAAACGCACAAACTTCACGTTCGATTCGGTGACTTACATACATCGTTCAGGCCCAGCTACATAGAAAATAACTCGCCCCCCTTTTCCCAAAACGCGCTCAATCGATCGCGCACTTGCAAAAAAACGAGGGAAAGCGCGCAAAATGGTGCGTGCAGGCGTCCGTCTGCCTGGCCGATGGATGGCTCCAGCGTCGCCGTCAAGCTGACGTTGATACATGGCTGTCATGCTTACGTGTAATGGCTCTCTCTTGCGTGTGCGTGTGCATGTAACGTGGGTGGATAACGACAGGGAGACGCGCGCGCCGTGCTGCTCACCCTCATCGAGGAGAACCTCCTCGCGCCAGGTGCGCTCTCCTTTCTCGTGCTCTGCTTTTTGTGCATGAATGAAGAGCGCTGAGCTGATACGTGGCTGGGCTTGTATATGCGATTGTATGACTGTCATCTCACCCAGGGCCGAAGAAGCTGTATGTGTCGTACTATCGCAAGCGCGTGTACGCCGACCTGCTCGTCGATGGCTCGATCCGCTTCAAAGACGTCGTGTACACGTCGCCCGTGCCGTGCGCACTCCAAATGAAGCGCTCGCTCAACCCATGTACGCACGAGACGCATGCACTGTAGTAGTCACTCTCCACGCATTCAATGCTGATATCCGGGTTGTCTTGTTGGCATTTGTTTCGTGCAGCGTTGAAGACGGACGCTGGCTGGTCTTCCATGTTCTCTGCAGCTTCGGGTGAGAGTCTGAAGGACATCAAGGACCGCCTGAATATCCGCAAGCGCGGACCAAACTCTCGCACGACGCTGAAGGAGAAGAAGGTGGTCGTCCCCGGTGCGTCCCCGACGGCCAAGGAGCGCCTCGTGAACGCTGCAGTCGAGATCTCGCGTCTCGCCGTCGTGCAGGTACTGAATGATCTGCTTGGTTGGGAGTTATCGTACAGTGTACTAATGTAAGCGATATGATGCGCTATCAAATGCAGCCAAAATGCCCGGTGTGCCGGAAGGAAGCCACCACGGAGGTCGCTTCGTGCAGTGCGTGCCAGGGAAAGACCCACCTGAAGTGTGCTCAACCTCCATTGGATGCGGTACGTTTCTCTCTCTCGCAATAGTCCATTCTGCCTGAATGCCACGAACCGAGTGACTGACGTGCGCACTATGGATGTTCGCTTTTCACTAGGCTCCTTCGACGCCGTGGTTCTGCGATAAGTGTTTGACAAGCCAAGCGGATGGCATTCTCGAGTTTCTGCAGCAGACGCGGCGTATCTTGGTGGAGAAAATCGAGGCCGAGAAGCCAGCAAAAGATGTCGACATGGTGGAAGTCGCTCCTGACACCCCAGTGCCAGAGGAGGGTGGTGAAGACAGCACTGCGGCCGAGACGGATGCAACTGCCGCAGACAGCAAGCAGTCGCTTGCAAACAAGTCAGCTGTCACTGAAAACAAGGAACCTGCTGATTCAGTCAAAGATGAGCAAGATCGAACGGAGACCACCGCCTCTGCGGACGATGTTGCTGAAAAAGCTGAAGCTGACGAGGGATCCAAACCCACTGATGAAGTCTCTGGGGATGCTGAAAACGAGAAGACTGAAACCCAGGTCGCTGTCGTTGTTGCCGAGCGCACGACTTTGCTGACGGTAAGCTACTCCGAGTCCTCTCCTCATTGCCTTGTGGTGCCTCATCCTCACTAAATATGTTTTCTTATCGTGTTCCTCTGCAGCCGGAAGAGAAGTTTCTGGCTCTGATTGACTCTTTGATTGAGGAAGTCTCCAGCAGAAAAGATCGCATGGTGAGAAACGAGCCTGCCTTTATTTACGACAGAATGAGCGTAGATGAGATTCTGACCGAGTTGCTTTGATAAACCTGAACAGCACATCATCGCGAACAGCACTGGAGCAACGCTGGTGCACCTCGCGAAGACGCTACTTGTCCAGCTGGTTGAAAACGGAAACCGCGAGATTTCGGAAGCGACGAAAGAAGAAAACGACGAAGACGAGGAGGAAGAGGAGTCCGCTGCTGGATTCACGTCTCGCACCTCGGAGGTTGACGCACTGGTCAAGATTTTCGACTTGCGTCACCAAATTTTGTCCTCCCAGGCGCAATTTGAGCAGACCACCAGTACTCTGTCCAAGCGCACTGAGAAGCGTCTTCGCGTGGCTGAGGCTGAGTTGATGAATCTTGAGGAATCTCGTGCGATCGAGGCTCGCACGGTCTCGACCGTTGTCGAGACGATCAACAAGTACGACCAGGACTTGCAGAGGTGCAAACAGAAAATCCAGCTCAACAAGGTGATCCTGGAAAGTATCACCCATCGTCGCAACTTCATCCGATCGACGAACGTGAACAACCTCTTCGTGCCGTCGTACCGGTTGACAACGAAGCAGATGACTGCCAGCAGTGACCAGCTCCTGTACACGGTTTTGCTAGACAAGCTCCGTGGTATCGCGAAATCCATCAACGAGTGGGCTAAGATGGAAGTTCATTTCGACAAGATGACTTCAAGCTTGCGGGAAACGCTGGCTATGATCGGTACCAAGCGATCTCGAGACGCTGCTGGACTCTCCAAGCTACCATCAACACCTGCGCTGTTCACGAGAGTGAAAATCCCTCCATCTCGCCGGCTGATTGAGCGCCAGATTGCGAATTACGAAGTGAACATGGATGCCATCCGAGTGAGTCGTGCAGAAACGAGAAAGACCCTTGCAGGTGTTTTGAAGATCGCGCGAGAAGAGCACTTGAGCTCGGAAATCATCGACTTGACCGACCTTCTCTACAAAAAATGTCGTCCAGGGAAAGGAGAAGAAGATGAAGATAAGCTAGAAGACGACGACGCTGAAGCTAAAGAGGAAGGCATAGACCAGGATATTGCTGAAGACCGCAGTGAAGAAAACGAAAGTGAAGAGCCAGATCTCAAGAAGCAGCGTGCCGAACAGCGTGATGGTGATTCGCAAACAAGTAGCGAACAAACCAAGATTGAGAAGGAGCCCGAGGTTGTCGTCACCAGTACCATCGTCGAACCCGTGGTTGAAGTTTCTGCTCCTGAGTCGCTTACTCCAGAGAACGAAGCCAAACCAGAGCTGGAATCCAATGCTGACGAGATTCCATTGAGTGAGGCAAGTGCGACACTGGCTGATCTGACTCCTGACGAATCTGTCGACACGGTCTCCAAGTCCCCCAGCCACCACAGCATTCTGAACATTGGAACGACTGAGCAGAAGAGCGAGCGTGAGATTCAGTCGGAAACTCCAAGCTTGCTGTCGGCTTCAAGCGTGCCAGAGCCAGCACCCGCTGCAGCAGAGCCCTTTCACCAGGAGACCGTGCCTGTGGTTCCTTCAAACGTGGAGACTTTGAGCCGTGATACGCCTGCACAGAGCAAGTTTTCGAACTTTGGCGAAGAACGTCAATACTCTAGAAGCGCCGAGCCACAAGCGAGCCTCGGCCACCTTCTCGATTTGCACCAGCACGAGCCTCAGTCCCAGCTTCCAACGCCTCAGACGCCTGCTGACAGCATCTTCCACTCCGACTTTCAGCACGAGGATACCGAGATGAACCATCCATCGTACGCTGTCCAGCAAATGCAGCAGGAGGCGCCAAAGGCTAGCTCGTTTCAGCATCAGATGCAGCAGCAGCTTGAGCAATCGCAGCCACTGCCAGCATTCACCCAGCAGCCAACTGTCGCCGCTACCCAGAGGAAGCCTGCAAAGCAACCAAAGGAGCGATCAGTGGAATCAGTGGCGAAGCTTGGAGTGCCAAGTTTGCAATTGCAACAACAGCAGCAGCAACAGCACCGGGCGGAGCTGGAGAAGCGCCAACAAGATGAAGAGCACCAGAATTTTCTCAACCAAACGCTGGAGGTGCTCAAGCAGCAGCAAGTGCCGCGCAAGAATGTTGTGCAGCAGCAGCAGCCACCGAAGCAGCCCCCTCAGCAGAGGCAACCTACTCAGCCCAAGCAGCCGAAACAGCCAAAGCAGCCAAAGCAGAAGCTCCCGCCACCACAGCAGCAGCAGCAGCAAATTCAAGCTCAGCTTCAACAGGCGCAGCAGTTCCAGAGAATGCCTCAAGCGCAGGCGCACCCCATCAGCCGCGGAAAAGACTTGAACCTACACACGCACTCACCATCGCAACCAGTGCAGGCAGCTCCTCAGTTCACGAGTCAGTTGCAGCAGCAGATTCTTCACCCTACGAACGCTTCCCACCTGCAGATGCCGACCCACCCGCACCAACAGTTGACGCAGCAGCACCAGACGCAGCACCAGACGCAGCTGCACCTCCAGACCCAGCAGCAGCAGACCCTGCAGCATGCTCAGCAACAGCACGTGACTCAGACCCAGCGTCAGATCCAACACCCGTTGTATGGCGACGTGCAGAAGGGCATCTCAATGTCTGCACTGAGTGGAGCTCAAGACCTGTTTGCTGACCACACGCAGCAGTCGCACATGGGCATGGAGCTCCAGCAGCAACAGCACCAGCTCCACCAGTCGCACCTCAGTTCCGCCGCCGATGTCATGCGCCCACATCACCAACACCCGCATGACTTGGTGGGCGGCCACGGCAGCGTCGGCTCGGGTCTGAACTCCCACTTTGGAGCGGCTAATGCGAGTACCATCCCGAACTCCAACACGCTTCGCTCAACGCCGTTCCTGACTGCTGACGCGCGTGGTACCCAGCAGCGCTCCTTCTACAGCGATGACAGCCAGCAGCAGCAACATGGCCACCAGACCCACCAGGCGATGCATTCCCATGACCTCTACGGCTCTCAGCTTGCAGGCCACCAGCAGCAGCACCATCTGTACGGAAGCGACCTCCACCAGCAACATCAGCACCAGCAGCAACAGCAGTCGCGATCCATCCTGACGGACCAGGACTACCAGTCCCACCTGCTGAACCGCCACTACCGCAGCCAACAGGACATGGATCCGTCCGGCTCGGACGATGTCAACATGGGTCCGTGGAACTAGCTGATAGTGTAAAATTCTACCATCGTAAAAACTCTTGCTATATAATCTCCGTTTTTGTGGCGCACCCTGCGAGTTGATCATTCGCGGCGCGCAGCAGATTGAAGGCGTGTGGAAGGAACAGCGACGATTGCTTGCTTGTGTGCGTCTGTGTGTGCTGTTTTTACAAGAAACACTAATCATGGGCGGCGTAGTGTTCCCTCCTTCCTTCTCTCATCGCTCCCAATTCCAGGTTTCTATCCACACGAGCAACGGGGCGTTGAATCGAAGAGGCAAAGTCCCATACGCAAGAATGTGCGCAACGGGCGTCGGTGTCGCATCGCTCAGCACGCTCGTGAACATGCTTGTGGTCGACGCCGCCGACAACGACGACGACGAGTCGCTCGAGGTGCCGCTGCCGAACGTCACGA
>JAASGT010000924.1:0-13884 GCA_023334315.1 Globisporangium alternatum
GTGCTACAAGTGCTGCGTGTGATGCTGCTGGAGTACAAGATCAACCGGCGCGATTGGCTGTACTTGCTGCCACTGGTTCAAGGCAGCATCAATCACACGAAGGTCGCGTCGCTTGCTCACTGAGCACCAGTGGAGCTCTTCACCGAATTGGAGAGCGCGTCACCACTGCGAGTGATCGTCAGTTCGAGCGCGACGGACAAGATCGTCGCTATGAGCGAGATTGGTCCAGACATGGAAGCAAAGCTGCAGAGGCCTCGGCAGAGTCTGCGCGAGATGCACCTAGCAGTCCAAGTGGAGAAGCGAAAGCGAGCGCAGTACTAGAAGCGCAAGAAGCGCGGCAAAACAGCGGAGTTCAGCGTGGGAGATTACGTGCTACGTTCGTGAGTCGATGACAAGAAGAGTCCAGGGAAACTCGTTGTGACCTGGGTGGGTCCGTTCAAGGTCGTCAGCGCCCATGAGTACTATTTTGAGGTTGAGCACCTCATCACGCGCGAGCGAGCGAGCGTCCACGCGTCGCGATTGAAGTTCTACCGAGACGACACGCTAAACGTCACGAAGGAGCTCGTGGAGCACGTAGCAGCGCAGAACCAGCTCCTCGGCATTGAAGCCACCCGCAGTCACCGATACAGTGATAACATGAGGAAATACGACTTGCTCGTGAAGTGGCAGGGCTTTGAGGAGATCGAGGACTCCTGGGAGCCAGCGGACGCGATCGCAGCAGACGCTCCAGTGCTGGTGCAGCGATATGTGGGGCAGTCGCACGATGCAGAGCTCGAGAAGCAGCTCTGAAGCGGCAAGCTCTAGAGCGGCTAGTGGTCGGCGGTGCCGGCAACAGGAACCCAGACAAGACAAGGAAAGCTTGGCGAGGCGGTGTTGTGTACCAGGGAAGTACCAGTCGGTACCACCTAGGACACGAAGCAGGCAGCTCTCCTATCTGCCAGTTGGCCCCTGGATGGCGCGTCCCTTCGCGCCAGTGGCTGAGTGGAGGAGGGAGCTCATTGTGGTGCGGTTGGCGCCAGAGCCTGTGCATGTTAGTTCAAGAATAGCAAGACATCCAACAGGTCAATACAGGTTGGTATCTTGTGAGAGTTCCAGCTCCCAAGCGTGTGTTCTCTTTCGCAGATACACCACAGACTTGCAACATCGAGTGCCATGACGCTGGGCGGCTCGACCGACAGCCAATCGCTGGCTGCCAAAGGCACTTGACTTTGCACCAGTGAGTGAGGATTCAGGTGTGGTACTCTATCAATCGCAACGTACTGCTCTACTTGCGTCGATCTAGAAGCCTATTGAGAAGCAGTGTCCACTAGAAAATTTCCACACGAATTGCAGCTCAAGACAAGCGATAGAGGACACGAAGCAGTCCACTGACTGGTCCTTTGTGATGGAGTCTATCAACGCTCCATCTAAGCACTCACACTGATGACAAAGCAACTTGGCGATCTTGACTCGCTGTAGCACCAACGTTCGACTAAATGATGGCATCAGACGCAGTTTAAGTACTTTACCTCGTCGAACGTCAAACGTGGCAGCGCACTCAGCATGAGCGCGACCACGTCAGTCAGGTGCGGTCCGCGCCGTGCGGAGTCGTGAAACTCGTCCCGAACTTGATAGCACAGTCGTCCGCTGCGGTAATTCCCGCTGGTGCGACGGGGATGTGCTTGGGGCAATACGCGAAAGGAACTGAAGGAAGCGCGGCAGAAGTGACAGCCGTTGCGCAACCTGACAACGAGTCTCAATCATTTCTTGGAGCTGATTTGCGAGATCAGCAGGATGCCCAGGTTATGTGACTTCAGACTTCTTTAAGTACACCACATGGACAGAAATCGTTCGCTTTATTTCGGTGTGATCTATTCGACGTTCCTGGGGACCAAGCTTGCTGGAGAGAAGACTTCTGCGAGTGAAGTATGTACGACGGTCACTGGACTTCCATGCGCTGTGTTCCCTTTTGGAGCAACGCCAGTTCGCTCGCGTAGGCCTTCAATTTGCAAATCACAACGTCCCAGTACTTGAGCGAGGCGGTACGAAAGAAAATAACAAGCAACCCAGAGACAAAACCAACTTTCTTAGAGTATGTATTTGAGATATGCATGAGCTCACCGAGCTAAAGCTCACCACGCATCAGTTTACTCCGGCTCGGGCACCTGTCGGGAGCTGCAGGAGCTGGAGATTACAGCGTGAGGGCGCGGTTGACCGCAGCGAGAGCGTTCACGCGTCCATTGCCGTACTGGTTGTTCGGGAACGTCGAGTCCGGCGTACCAGGGTTCCCGCACTTGAAGCCCGTTGCGCCCAGATTATTGCGCTCAGCAGTGCTCGTCAAAGCCTCTTTCACCTGGTCGTACGTCAGACGCGGGTTCGCACTCAGCATGAGTGCGATCACGCCAGATAGGTGGGGCGTGGCCATGCTCGTACCCGAAAGCGTCACGTACTCGTTCACTCCGGCGTTCCACGACGAGCGGATCGACATGCCTGGAGCTGAGATGTCAGGCTTCATGCGCTTGTCCTTGGTGGGTCCCTTGCCGCTGTCGCCGGCCAAGGCGTCGTTGATGTTCGTCGAACCGACACCGATCACAGCCTCGAGGTCGCCGGGCGAGAGTGCCGTGTCGCAAGCTGTCGCGCCGCTGTTACCGATCGCGAAGACTGGGATGACGCTAGTAGCGCGCCAGAGGTTCACGACCGCCTGGTAGCCCGTGTCGCCCTGGCCACCGGCCCAGCTGTTGCTCACGACATGCGGAGCCTTGAAGCAGTTCCGATCGCTACCGTCGACGTTCGTCGGGCACGTCATGAACTGGCCGCACTCGAGGAGCTCAGAATAGCCACAGCTGTCGACGCAGCCTCGGCACGCGACCCACTTGGCGCCGGGAGCAACACCGATGCCGTTAGCTCCAGCGATGATGCCGGCGACGTGCGTGCCGTGGCCGTTCGTGCTCATGGGGAACGTGGTGTGGTCGTACGGATCGTACCAGCCGTGGTCAGCACGGAAGCTGAACTTGAGAGCATTGTGCTCACCCATGACACCAGTGTCGATCACACCGACAACGATGCCCTGGCCGATGTAACCCTTCGCCCAGACATCGAGCGCACCGATCTTCGAGATGCCCCACTCTGGCCCGACAGCCTCCGTATTGCTGGAGTT
This sequence comes from Globisporangium alternatum, assembly GCA_023334315.1. Lineage (NCBI taxonomy): Eukaryota > Oomycota > Peronosporomycetes > Pythiales > Pythiaceae > Globisporangium > Globisporangium alternatum. Next base: position 3,137 of record JAASGT010000924.1, read on the forward strand.
GGTCAACGATACGATTGGCTCGGGCATAGGGATGATTTTTTCTTCTCGGATATCGGACACGCCCGCCAAAGTGCTCAGCTTCTCCACCAGCTCGAACGTCGCGGCTTCGAAGTACACCTGATTGCTGATCCAGAAGCTCTTCTTGCTTTTGAAGAGCGGCGTCGCGTCACCGGCAGCTCCTTCCAAGCGTCGGGCATCGTCGATCAACGCGTCCAGAGGAGCCTGGCTCTTGCTGGCGTGGACTTCGAGTCTCTCGACGATGTCGGTGATCTTGGCGCCGCGAGTCGCGTACTCGACTTCCTTGACGCTCTCGAGCACGGAGTCGGTCGAGTCCTTGAACGTGACGATGAGGTTGACGGTGCCCTGCGCGCGCAGCGTACGGTGAACCTTCGGGTGGACACGAACTGCGTCAGCGGTGGAGCTGATGCACACAGCAGCGACAGCAGCAGCGAGGAGGAGCAGCGGCGCTCGGATGGACACCATGGCTCTCGCTGAACTGTGGAACTCAGAACACTTGGGCACTTGGTGGCGAGATTAAAAGTGAGAAGGTTTCGGAGGCGACTCGATGCGGCTGGGAAGGGAGGGAACAGAGGTCCTCTCTAGAGCAGGGCGCTTTGAGAGCAGTACAGACACCGGTCAGCAACTTGAAGTTTCGTTCATCGACAACACGCTTTGCAGGCGAGAGACTTCGAAATTTGGTGAAGTCCTTGTAGACAGCCTCCCAGAAATGACTTTCGCAAATCAGCAGTTCCCAGAATCACAAAGTCTACCACTTGCATTCAAACGAATGGGTGGAAAACGAAAGCTATTTCCGTACTAATTTACACATTTTATTTAATTTTAGCGGTCAGAGGAAGTGCCATAAACGCGGAAAGTAATGTTTTCTGAACCTCTTGAAAGCTATAACATCCATTTACACAATATATAAATTCTAAATCTCTCACTAGGTGCTGTCACTTCAACACCCGCTAGTCGTGGATTGGACGCATTGTCCGGTGAAGTGAGGCAACCGGAAGGCTCAGCGTCGCGCTCTTGTCATCACTTGTTGCAGCACTCAAAGTCTGGAAAACCCCAGTCGATCGATGCAACAATCGAGCAAATCCGAACCGTCGTGAAGCCCCGGAAGGCCAACTGACGCGGCCTGGCTAGGCAGCGCGTTTTTATCTCCATCATCGATACATTGCTCGAGGCCGTCACCAGCTTTTCGACGAGTAGAAGTTCGTTCAGCTTACCTGTCAGTGTGCTTGAAGTGTAATCGATACAGCGCATATTCATCTCAACCCCAAAAATACACACACTAACTAACAACCAACCATATCAGTCTCCGAGCGACACGTTCTCAAACTCCATCGCCAAGAGGTCGTCGGCAACGTTGTGCACCTGCTCCATGCGTCGATGGTACGACCCAATCAGCAAATTCGTCAGGGTCCCGACTGCCAAGCTAGCTTCCGTGTTCGACGACGAGGCCTGCACTTCGGGCGTGATCCGCACGCACGCCTGCTCGATCGACACGGGACCTCGCTGCCCCGGACGAAGCGCGTGCGCTGGACGGATGATGTTCCACCCTGTTTCACGAAGTCGCATGGACACAGCGCCCTGAGCTTCGATGATTCCTTCCCAGATGCACACTCGGCGGTTCTTCTCAGAGTACTTCTTCGTCGCGATGTGGATCACGAGCGTCGTCTCGGCGTCCGGGAGCGTCACCGTGTTGATTACCTTGGTGAGCACCGTGTCCTCGGTGCACTTGAGTACCTGCAATATGTTGCATCACATAACAAATACTTTGTTAGCTCCGTTGTAGTCTCATAGTAAAGCACCAGCTTCAAAGGTCCACTGAAGACTCACGTTGTACGAGCCGTGGAATCCCTGGAGCTGCTCGACCGTGAGGCACTGCCAGAGCACTTGGCTCACAGTATCAAACTCGAATGGGAAGACCTTGGAGTACAAATTGTCAAAGAAGAACACGCCGTGCTCGTTCTTCTTGAGCAGCATCTCGTCCTCGCGCTCGCCATCAAAGTTCATCAATTCCGTTGCTTCTAAGATCGCATCCGTTTGAGCGTACTGCGCGTCGAAATCGCGACTCAGCGCTGCGAAAATGGTCGAATCGTCACTGATCGTGTCGATGCGAGGCTTCTTGGCGATAAAGCCGCTGTCTGGCGACGAGTCCAGGATCTAGAATACAACACAGAAACCACCATGTTAGTTCTAAGGCCAACGCTGGCTACACCAGCAACTTTTTTTTACCGAGAACGAGTCCTGGTTCTGGTAAAGTCGCTTGAGTCCATTTGCGATCTGGAGCTGGCACTCGTACTGCGCACGCAGTCTCGCGTTTTCCATGATTGCCGTTCGCAGCTGCTCTCTCTCCATAGTCGCCAGTTGACTCCAAACTCCTTTTCCTCCTGATGACAGCGCAGTCATCACCTGCTGACCATTCTCAGAATGCAAATTAAACTTCCTCGTGGCCACAAGCGTCTGCTCCGAGAACTCGCGCTGGTGCTTCTGGAGCTGCTCAAGCTGTCCCTTGAGCTCCTGGACGTGATACCCGAGGTACTTGAGCTCGTCCCGTTGCCGCTGCCGCTGACGACGGCGCTTGCCCAAGCGCATCTCCCGTAGCCGCTCCTGCTCCGAGACCTGCGAGGCTGATGAGCTCACGGACGACCTCGGGCTCGCATCATCGGTATCATACAGTGAGCTTCTGTCTTGAAGGACGTAGTCAGCGTCGCCGACCTCGTGAGGCACTGGTGGCGGTGGCGGTGTGTGTACAGCAGCGCGCGTCTCCACGACCGCCCAGCGCGTCGTTCCCATCACTAGTGCGTCTGACACCACCAGTGTGTCCGTGTCAACTGACGACGAGGAACTCTCGTAGCCATTGAGGCGTAGTGGGGGCGTGCTCACCAAGCTGCTGCCGCTGCTTCTATCTGGCGATCGCGTCTGCATGGCCGTGAAGAGCGGCGCGACGGTGTCTGTGTCGTCGTCATCAGAGCAGAACGCAAGGAGCTCGTGAAGCGCGAGTGGGTCGCTGTCGCCGAGGCGCTCCGTATCGAGCACAGCGTCCACTGCTGCTGCTTGGGCTGCTGCTGGTGGTACCGGTGCTTCAGCCGCCATAAGCTCTTCAGTCTTTCTTCTTTGTTGATTTGGACCTACATCGAACATCGTGCAGTGCGATCTGTCTTATTTTATAGAGAAAGAGAGCATATATAAACTTGGAAAGGTCGTGAGGTTAAACTTCAACCTAAACTGGACACATGACATTTAACTCGTTGTTTGTATGGGCTGTGTCCACACTTAATAGTATCCGGGCTCAAAATGCCGATCGCACTTCATTTTCTCACGGTGATGATCAAAAGCTGTCTTCGCCCATCTTAAAATGCTTATTTGGAAAATGTGCGCTGACCGGTACCAAATGCTAGTGTAATGCTCTGACCTGGCCAGCGCACTGTGAGTGAGCCGGCCTCTTATTTTCAAAACGAAGCGTACGACTTCAAAAGTGATACTATTCTCGAAATTGGCTTGATCTTCCAGCTCTGCGTTTGGAGAACAGAAATGCTTGCTCTGAGAGCTCCAGGTGACTTGGATGCCGCTTCACCCGCAGAAGGTCCGATAGTACTTAGCACTTGTTCGAAACAGGAGGCTCGGAAGTGGGGCCAGACGTTGGAGCAGGCGTTGGTGCTGCTGACACGGGAGATGGCGTTGGAGCTGAGGGCACTGGAGCTGGAGTCACTGGAGCTGGAGTCACTGGTGCTGGTGGCTTTGGCGCCGGTGTCACTGGTGTTAGTGTTACCGGTGTCGAAGTCATTGGAACTGTAGTCACTAGCGTCGGTGTCTTTGGTGTTGGAGCCACTGGAGCTGGAGTCACAGGAGCTGGAGTTACTGGAGTCGCAGGAACTGGCATGACAGGGTTGGTGTAACTGGAAGTGGGGTAATTGGAGCTGGGATCACAGGAGCTGGTGTCTTTGGAGTTGGTGTTGGTGTCACGGGCGTTGGCGCTGGTGTCATCGCAAGGATCTTGTCAAGAGCAGCACTCGCATTCACGCGTCCGTATCCATACTGGTTATTCGGGGACACGGAGTCTGGAGTTCCACCGCATGTCACTCCGGAAGGATCCAATTTCGCGCGCTCAGCGGTCGTGAACATGGCCGACCTCAGTTCGTCGAACGTCAGGGTCGGATGCGTACTCCGCAAGAGCGCCACCACTCCGGAGATGTGCGGAGTCGCCATGCTAGTACCAGGTTTGTACGTGTAGTAGTTCGGGTTCGAGCGTGACGCCGAGTAGACATCGTTCCCTGGCGCAGCGATGTCCGGCTTCACGAGCCCCTTGGTGGTTGGTCCCTTGCTACTGAGACTGGGCAATTCATCGTAGACGCTCGCGGCGCCGACGCCAGTCACCATCACGAGGTCGCCAGGGGCGTTCACCGCTCCACAGTCCAGGCCTTTGTTCCCGATCGCGAATACAGGGATGATGCCAGCAGCACGCCACACGTTAACAACAGTGTTGAAAAGTGCCCCCCGAGGCACTGGCCCAGTTGTTACTCATAATGCGTGGCGCCTTGGAGCAGTCCTTGTTCGCGCCAGCAGCGTCCGTTGGGCAGGTCATGAACTGTCCGCATGCCAGGAGACTCGCCTCCGTGTAAGTACTGACGGTATCAACGATGGAACAACCCTTGTACGCGATCCAGGTCGCTCTGGGTGCAACACCGACGCCACCAGCACCAACAAGAGTACCGGCGACGTGCGTATCGTGGTCGTCTGCATCGTTTGGCACTGTAATCTTGTTGTACGGGTCGTATCAGCCGTGGTCGTTTCGGAAGTTGCCTGTCAGCGTGGAGTGTTCGCGGAAGACACCAGTGTCGATTATGCCGACGGCGACGCCCTCGCCGGTGTACCACCTGGCGGACCGCTGGGATGATTCCAATCTTTGCGATCGGGAACGCTGGACTGGAGTGCAAGACCACCAGGTTATCCGCCGACTACCCGAACGTGGTCGCCGTCGGCTCGACTACGAGCGGCGACAACCTGTTGAGCTTCAGCGGCAAAGGGCCGAGTGTGGATGGACTGGTCAAGCCAGACATCACGGCTCCGGGGACCTCGATCACCTCTGCATGGTACATGGGCGTGAACTCGTACGCCACTGCCTCGGGCACCAGCCAGGCCGCACCCATGTCTCTAGCGTCGTGGCCTCATGTTGAGTGCGCATCCAGGCTCGACGTACGACGCCGTCAAGTCGGTTTTGCTTAGCACAACCCAGCGTGAAACACTGGTGGCAAGCGGGTACATCTGTGACAACACTGCGGACTACAACTTCCCGAACAACCAGTACGGGAACGGACGCGTCGACGCCTTCGCGGCTGTCAATACGATCCTTGAAGTGGTGCCAGCGCTAACGCCAAAACCAGGTCCGATCCCAACGGACAGGTGCCTCGGTTTGATTGAGCTATTCTGTGGTGAGTTTGTGCGAGTGGACTAGCGACTCGACCTGCAGAATCTGGCTCTAGTTGGCGTCTGGGGTCTGCAGAGGCCAAGAAATGTCGGGCACTAACATTCAAACGACTCGTTGCCCTCTGCCTCTTCAAAGTGTTACCAAATCTCAGTTTCACCGATGACTGAGCTTTTGAAGGTCAAGCGATGCCGGTGACTGGTATCAATTGATTAACCTGAAGGTGGATAAGAATTTAGCAAGCACATCATATCAATTTGCTAGAAATCGTGGGAAAATGATAAGCTTAGGAGCGTGAACTTACCTGTCTGCATTTTTCATCACCTCGTCCTGCGAAACTGCTTTTGGGATTCGAAAACAGTCAAACGCCAGCGTTGGGCTCTTGATCGTTTGTCAAGAAGAGCGCTTCTTCCACCAGCAAATCCTCGGTAGCTTGGTGGAAGGAGCTCATGTTGCGCAGAAACGATCCTGTGACGAGGTCGACGAGCAGCCCAACCTGCTGTTCCTGCTCGTCCGGCGTATCTGGAAGCTGCGGGATGATGCGCGCGCAGGACTGGATGAGTGAGAGCTCCTCCGCGCCGTCGTCGTCGACTGAAGCGACTCGCTCAATGACAGTCCACCCGTAATTCATCAGCTGGATGCCGTTCGGACCACAGAAAGACCCTTTTGTGTCCGAGCGCGTCGTCCAGACGAACACGATGCGATCATCCTCGACAAAGCGCTTTGCCACGAATTTCGCGTCTGCGACTGCATGGCTGCGGTTGTGTCGAAGTTGGAACGCCATCTTTGCAGAAATCAAGTCGTGCGTGTGATCCACGTTCTGTCCAACACGAGATCATAAGGGGAACAGTATGTTAGTCTCGCAGTCACTTGAATACAAAGTCTTTACATTATGAAAAGGACTTACCGCGTAGTGACCGTCTGTGAGTGGGATATCCGCTTTACCGAGTGACCGCCAGAGCGCGTGCTGGGTCTTGTGCATCTCGAACGGCAGCAACTTCGAGTCCAGAAACTCCATGTAAAGCCCGTGCGCCACATCCACTTTGACTTTCGAGTTATGCATCTCGACCTTGCTTGCTGCGAACCCGTTTTCCTCGAACACGAGGTCAGTCGTGAGGTACCGCGCATCCAGTTCACTCGCGAGCTTGGCAAAGATCGACGCCTCGGACTCGTCCCCAAAACGTACTCGCTTGCGCATGTTGGCGATCAGGTCCTCCTGTATAGTAAGAATGATACAAAACATAATCGTTAGCATGGCTGGCTGCCGTTAGCCATCGAACTCGCTGCCCACTCACCTGTGTATTGGCTCGCTTCTTCAATACTTTCTCCAGACCCTTGACGATCTTCAGCTGACTCACCATCGTCTCACGAAGCCTCGCGTTCTCCAGCTCGGCTCGTTGTCGACCTTGCTGCTGATTCTTCGCCACACGTTTCCAGAGTTTGCTGGGTGCCGGTGGATTCAAAGCTCGTTGGTGTGCAGCGGCAAGTTCCAGTCCAGATACCTCTAGCAGTGCGCCAGCTGGATTCCATTCATCTGTTCGTGACACCCCAGCTGATAGTGTTGAGTGCAGAGAGCCCAAGTTGCTCCCAACTGCGTATTTGTTCGGCTCCTGCAGCGTCTCGAGTTCCTGCTCGAGCTCCTTCACCTTGATGCGCAGGTACTTGAGCTCCTCGGCCTGGCGCTTCCGCGTCGTGTTGTACTGCGGCTTTTCCTTCCTCTTCTCTGTCTCATTTGCAGCTTGTGTTCCTGTCTTTGACTGGTCAAGGGATCGCTCGTCACCGTCTGAAGAGGAAGAGATGGCAGCGGGGATGTCGTTATCAGCGCTCGTTCCCTCTGTCGCAGCCGTGTCGGTCTCAAATGATTCATTCACTGCATGGCTATGCTTTGTCTTTTGATCACGAACGACGCCATCAAACGCCGCGTCACCGTCAAACTGAAGCAGCTCCTCCAGCAACGTGGAGTTCACGAAAGTACTGCTCGTCATCAACGCTGTCGGCGACGGCGCCGCAGCTGCCGCGTCCGCTAGCAGCGCCTCGATGGAGATCTCCGGCATGTCCTCTGGTGGCAACAGCGCAGCTGCACGCGCGCACAGAGCGGCGTCGAAGCCCAGCAGCTCGTCCAGCGTGGCGTCCGCGCGCGCGCTCAGCTCATGGGCGTTCAGGTCCATTGTCAATTGGGGTCCTTAGTCGTCATGAGACGGCGAACGTCAACACAAGGTTTCTGAATATTATCAATGTACACCAATAATATGTACAATGTTATCAATATACACACAATGTTCTATTAAGTCACCCAGATAGACGACGTAATGTAGCTATCTTGTGGCGCTTTTGACAACCCCATCGACACTGACAATCGCTAGTGTGTTGGATACGAAGTACAGTAGATATGGATCCCAACTTGTGGTGTACTTTCACTTTCACTGACGCTTACGCCTTCATGGACTCGACGAGCAGGAGGTTCTCGAGCTGGAGGTGGCTCGCCTTGATGCTCTCGTCGCGCGACGACACGAGGTCCGTCAGCACCCCCACCGTGGCTCGGCTCACTCGCGTCATCCGACAGCACGGGCGAGATGTGGAAACACGACTCGATCTGAGTCGGTCGAGGTCCTGGGAGCAAGGCAATAGCTTTTGATATGACGCACCAGCCGGAGTTTCGGAGCACCATTTTTTCGACTCAGTGCCCATCACTCCATCGCTCTCTCGCTGTGGCTTGAAGAGCGACCACCACACGATCACACAGCGACGTTCCTCCATGAAGCGTCGCACGATCTGCTTGCTGCTGATTGAAACGTTGTCGCTCGCTTCAGTGAGTTTCACGACGTAGCTGTGGACGATCGTGTCCTCGGTCACGTCCACATTCTACAGAACACCAGATGCCACAGGTTGCTCGCTATCAGCAATATCAACAGTTTACACAATAGCTTACCTCGTGTCGATACACGTGCGACTTTGCGCCTCGCTCGCTCAGGAAGCGCCACACCACACGACTCACGATCTACTCCTCGAACGGCACGGCCCTCGAGTCGAGCGACTCGACAAAGATGCCGTTCGCGTCGCTAAACTTGACGTTCGACTCCATGATCAGCACGGTGGGGTTGAAGTTGCGTTCTCGTCGCACAGCTCCAAAGATGCTGTCGTCAAGACTTCGGTAGAGCTCCTCCATGCCTTCGAGCATCTCAACAAAGTCTTCATCCGCTCGGCTCGCATCGGCAATCCCATCAGCTGCCCTGGAATCTTCGCTGTCTGAAAGACACTGTTGTCACACGCGCTTACTCGCCGGTACAGATAACTGGAGCAACTGCAGGGGATGTGCATAGCAGCAACGTGTCAGATCGCGTATTTCGTTTGAGCGTGCGACTGAAGCACAGGTTGATGAATCGAATTTGTGGGTCTTACTGAAGCATTCGTCCGCTTGCGCAGGATCTTCTCGAGGCTCTTAGCCATGCGGATCTGCTTCTCCAGCGCCGCCTTGAGCTTCGCGTTCACCTCTTCGGCTTTCTGGCGCTCCTCGCTCTGCCGCATCGCCAGCATCTCCCACATGGACGGCGAGTGAGAGCCGTCGGACTTGCTGCCGTGTGTATCGCCATTACCAGGGCTCTCGCTACCTTCTGTGGCCGATCGCATGCGCGCTGCAGTCTTCATCTGGTTGAGCTGGTTCTGGAACTCCTCCACCTTCTTACGCAGATAGAGCAGCTCCTCCTTGCGTCGGCCGCGAAAGCGCTTGTCGAGCTCTGTGTCTTTCAATACAGACGCCCCCTTCTTACCAGTTGCACGCGCTGAAGAGCTCTTCGCTGTCGCTCGCGCCTTGCCGGCTCGTCTAGCAGTAGCAGTGCCGCCAGTAGTTGAAGATGAATGGTACGCTGGAGCGACTTGGGTCTGCTCGCTGTCCGACGTGCCGCTGTTGGATCCGTGCAAGACCGGTGACGAGCCACTGCCAGCACTATGTCCAAACGCAGCAGCTTGCGGGTACTCCGTTGTGGCGTGCCCTTGAAGCAGCTGCTGGAAGCTACTGTGTTGTGGACTTGGATGCCGGCCAGTGATGTTGAGCGAGTGATTCCCCACCGAGTCGTCGTCATTGTTATCATCATCATCATCATCGTCGCTGTCAAAGGCACAGTCCTGGATGAACGCGAGCGCGGTTTCAAGCGACACCTGCTGCTGCTCTTGTTGAGGATGGAGACCGAAGCCCAGGCTACTAGGAGTGTTCATCGCTTCTTCAGAGTCGTTCGCTCGTGCGGTTCGTGGGACGCAAGCCACAAGCATGAGTGACAGATCGTGGCGAGGTGCTTACGAATAGCCAGCTGACTGTGAGCTGGTTGTGGATGGACGAAGCAGGCGAGGGCCTTTCTATTGCGCGTGCCACGATGTGACACTCCGACTCGACCGTGGTTGGATGGTGTGACGGTGATTACAGACCTCGGGGCTCGTGATCTGCAATCCAGTCAGCAACACTAAAAATAGGTGACTTTTAAATTTATACCGGGATACACAAAATATTTGATAAACGGTGTCCTCCGGTATCATGTTAGAGAATTGTCGATTTACTTTTTCGATAGAGCAAGCGAGACTGACAGATACTTTCATGACGCACCCAGGCTTGTCCCGTGACCAGAGCAGGCAGAAAGCTGCTGCCTACAGTCTGAATGCTTCGCTCGTGGCGTATTGCAGTTCGTCCGTCCCTGTGTGAGAATCTGTGGACTGATGAAGAAAAATCCAACGGCAAGCTTCAGTTCACCAGCGCGCAGGCGTTCGTTCCCTCAGCACGTTTTCTTCATTAACAAGCGCTAGATGACCTATCTGCTGTGTGCCCGCTGCAAGAGGTCAGATCATGTATTCGCATGTTGAGTGTCTGGTCGAATCATCATGATTATCGTGATGGAGACCTGCAGTGGACCAGAAACCTGGGACGATGAGCTGGATGTGCAGCATGACAACACACCGGGTCTTCAATCCGCTAATAATGCTACCTACCAGTAGAGCGGCCACAGGAGCTGAGTGGATATTCATTCCCCATCACCTCCCCATCGTCGGCGCCAGGGTGTCGCAGAGGTAGACATCGCGCGCTGAGACCACATTGTGAGATACCAATTTTACACGGTTTTACACTGAGTTGTATAATGATTTTGAAAAACGCGTTCAAAGTTGGTCCACATTGATGCACAAAATTGGTAAGATAGCTAGCATTGGTATCTTAGTGAACAGCATCACAAGATGCCCAAGTATGTGACTTTTGCCAACGAATAACGTCAATCAGCCACCTCGTCCGATTCCAGCTTCAAGCGAACCAACGGACGAAAAGAAGACTGTGAAC
>JAASGT010000925.1:0-13853 GCA_023334315.1 Globisporangium alternatum
ATGTTCCTGTCAGTACCACCGATACCAGCGTCAACGCCGACATTGCAGCCGGTACCAACACTGTCAATGCGAATGCGGTCGTCAATGGTGATGTTCCTGTCAGTACCACCGATACCAGCGTCAACGCCGACATTGCAGCCATTACCAAAAATGTCAACGTTGGCGGAAACGCAATTTCATCGCCACTGGCAAGTCCAGAGCCGCTGTCCAAAGCGGAGTCATCGCTGGCAAAGGAATCGCCAAATGTGAAAGACAGCAATCCAGGAACGTCAGTTTCGTCGCCAGACTCGCCTGCAATAGGAGTCAGCTCGCATGGTGAAACCCAAGAGAAGAAAGATCAACTGAGTTCGCCTTCGGATACAAAATCCCAGGGAGCGAATAGCGATAACTCGGCACCCACTGCTTCTGATTCGCGCTCGAAGATCGAGTCTAAGCTACCTGAAGGTGCAGCACCAGCTGCAGTTGTGCAGTTGAATGCCAAGATGGAAGAAACCAAATCTTCTCCTACGAATGAGACCGAATCCGTCGCTGTGGACTCTCTCGTCTTTGAGTCGAATGCAAAGGCACCGGTCATCGCTATCGACAAGCAGCTGCAGCTGAGCGAGGCGAATCAACTGGTCGCCGCGAAAGATTCAAGCAAACCAGACCTGCTGAACTTGTCTCCAGAGAGTCACAACACAACCGATCCGCCTGAGAAATACGTCCGAGGCCATTCTATCGAGTCCTATTTGAACGGTGGCGGTGGAGACAACGAAGAAGTGCTGGATAGTGGCAGACCGCGCGTCCTCGGTGGCAAAAGACGCGGCGCTTTCAAGGACGCATCGACTTCTGCAGGTGACGCTCGCGTCTACGAGTCTGTTCGGTACTCTACAAGCCTTGCAGCAGGCATGTCGATTGCGTTGCTCGTGGGCTTCCATTTCATGTCCACGGATCCAAGTTTGTCATGGTCGAGCGCACTCTGGTCACCAAACTCGTGGGAGTTTGTCCTGTATGTCCAGTATCTCCAGCAAGCGACGTCAGTTTCCGCGCTCACGCTGCTCAAGACGCCGTACTTCCTGTGGGAGTTCACCGACACGTTCTCTTGGGCCAATTTCCTCGTTCAGGGAAATGATAGCAGCGTCGAAAGCAGTAAATCCACCGCGCATCGTCGTCTCAGGACGATTGTACTGGATGGCCTGGTCGGCTATAGTGATCGAATCGGGCAGGACGAGACCAAGATCATGTTCAACTGCGTCATCGGCTTTGTGATCGTGCTATCGATCGTGCTGGTGGCGTTTGCAGTCGTGACAGCGATTGGACGATGGCAACAGAGAGCAGTCGAGGCGCGACGTGTCGCGCTGCGCATCCTGGGCGTGGCTGTGCTGGTGTGGTACTTCTCGCTGTTTCCTCTCAGTCTCACGTCGTCGTTCGAGATGTCGATGGAGGTGCAAGCAAATCTGATCGAGACGTGGCCGATGCTGCTGTCCGTCGTGGCGCTTCTTGGAGTGTGTTCTGCGGGACTCGCGTATGGCGCACGAATCGTGCTACACAAGTCAGAGAAGGAGCTGCGTCGCTTCGACACGCTCGCCGTGTGGGGTGTACTCTACGCGCACTACACGCATTCAACGCGCATGTTCTTCATGTTTGACACATCGTTGCAGATTGTCTTGGGCATCTGCATCGGCGTGTTTGGCTCGAGCTCGACGTTGCTCGTGCTGCTTGTCGCGATCCAGCTCCTGTACCTGCTCGCGGTCTTCACAATCAAGCCGTTCAAGCACCATCTCGTGCAAGTCGCTACGTATGTCGTGAGTGTCATCAAGGCCTTGAACCTCGCGCTCGCGTTCGCGTTCCTGCAATCGAGCCAAATGATGCCCGCGAATCGGAGGCGCGTTGCGAACGCGTACCTGTGCATCAATGCGCTCGTGATCTACGCGTGGCTGCTTCGGTTGCTCGTCGTCTTCTGCTCCTGCGTGGCAGCGTGGAGCGCTCGCGAAGAGAGTGCTTTGCCGCCCCGAGCGGTGCCAGCGCGCGCTGAGATTCAGCTGGCGAATGCCAAGAAAGAGCTTGAAGTGCCGGTCGAGTGCCCGAGTGGAGACCTGACCGAGGACACTAGCTACAGGACGTCGATCTCGCCTGCCGAAACGACGCCAATTGTGTCAACGGCTTTGGCCACAGCCACCAGCGCTCAGCCGTGGTCGCGAGAGCAGTGGGAACGAGTCGTGTGAGCGAGCACCCATCTCTATACGAAGCGCAAATTCTATGTGTGTGTATTAATTGCATATTCACTGAGTGTAAACGAGAATATCGCACCACTGTTGAAAATCAAAGGTACCCTATTTTGTCAATTCCTTTTTTGGGCCTTTCAAAAAACAATTCACAAATAAGTACCCTGTTTTGTCTTTCACATTTTGAGCTCATCCAAGAACGCACCATAATCGGGATGTTCATCAAGCGCAACGACGACGAGGGCGCGACGCCCACGGGCCGCGAGGACTCGACGGAGCTCCAGAAGATGCTCACGTCGTGCATGATCAACCGACAGATTCTGGTGCGTGGCGTCCACGCGTTCGCTGTCACCCTATTCGACGACATCCCGTGTTGTTGGCGTGCAGAGTGGGGCTCTTCTGCGAAGAGCTCAGTCGTCCAGACCACGAGTTCCCTCTCTAACCACTATTTCTTGTGTGTATATGCGTATGCGTAGTGCTGCGTGGCTGGTGTGCTTATCGGTATTCCAATCAGCATCCAGCGCAAGTCCTACAAGCCGTTCGCGATCCTCGGCGTCCTCGGTACGTGCACACAAGCACGAGGGTGAGTGCTACTTCATCACCTGACAGCTCACTCACGCATCTTGTTTTCTTCCATTCGTTAGGTTCGTTCGTTGACTACTCGGTGCCGTACACGAACGACTGCCGCCTAATCCACAACGCGATGCAGCTCGCGCTGCAGCAGGAGCGCCAGCGGGATGCCGCCGCCGCAACCAAGACGCTCTCCTTTGGCGACGACACCAAGGAATAAAGCAATAGACAATGCGAAAGACAAGGAGACCATCACAAGGTAAATGGATATTGCGTTCTTGCTGTTGTGTTGGCTCACATGGAACGAGAAAAAGGCCTTCATCTAGCCCACGCTAGACGAGCTTCTTCTTGTGGAAGTACTTCTGGAGGTACTTTGCCTGGTACACGCCCGTGACGAGCAAGAGGCCGATCTACACATCGTTGTGCACGAAAAGGCCATACACATTACACGCCATGTCAGTCCCAGCCAAACAGCGATGAAGAAAGACCCTGAGACCAAGCTGAAGCGAGTGCGCACCTGGATCACCGACCCCCACGACGCCTTATTGTTGTTGCTCTCGATGGCCGTCTGCAGCAGCATGCTCTTCTCCTGTGGAGATACAAGGCAGCACCATCGAGTACCCACGCAAGAGGCTGTCAGCTTCCGTTCATCTCGAGCTCATGTGCAATCTAGCAGACTGTGAAAAAAGCGCATTAGCTGGTCCATTCATTACCTTGGCGTAGTCCTGCGAGCGCTGGATTGCGCCGACGCGATCGCGCAGCTTGAGGATCTCCAGGTGGAGATCGTCCATGTGGCTCTTCTTCGCCAGGTCCTGGTACTCCTGCGAGCTCGTGCCCATAGCGATCTTCAACGTGAAGCGCTACGAAACGAGTGACGCCATCACATCCGCCACACAGAATCAGCATCTTTTGCAAGCTCTCGCATTGGTTCGAGAACACAGACACATACCATTTTGGCTCCGTCTGGGAACGCGAACTCGGCCGAGTCGAGACTCACGCACACCCAGTGGTCGCCGTTATCCGTTGACGTGACCGACATCGAGCCCTATCCACACGAAAATACAACATGAAGCAGCACATAACAGCATATAATGAGTAAAACAGAACTCAACGTCGCCCAGCGTCCCCTCTGGTAGTTAACAGACCTTGTCGCTCGTGACCTCCTTCTTGACGAGCAAGTTCTCCTTATCCGTCACGGGGTTAGGCGCGTAGAATGCCAACACCGTTTTCTGTCATCAGCACAACAGCATTTCCCCAGTACATTTCGTCAATAAACGCAGACCGATAGATAGTGCGCGTTATGTGGACTCTTTTGCATTCTGCCCACCATCGTGTCGGTCGTGTCTGGGGACTCGTACTCAGCACGGAACGTTGTCTTCGCTGGGATGTCTACGAGGAAGCATCTGTGGTTCTACAGTCACACAATACAAAGCAAGACACACAGACAGCACATATCCAATACGCGTGAGCAGATTGAGTCAGTTGAGTGATCATTCCCAAGCCACTACGCAGTCATAGAAGCACAGGCGCACCTCCTTGTGAACGTAGAAGAACAGGCCCTGCACTGCGCTCAAAAGGCAGAGCAACGCGATCGTTAGGAGGACGCCACGGCGAGAAGATCGCGGCACGTGCAGCCGCATCGTCCTCATCGTCATCTTCACTTTCGTCACAAGTCAAAAAGTGAGAGAGCGGGATCAATTTCGAGTGACATCCCCTCATAAGAGTGACACAGAAAGGAAAAGTGACAGAGTCCAATTGTGACAAAAGCTACAAAATGACAACAATGAAAGTCCACACATGGCTACATGTGTCAATTGGCAGAATACGAGATCTATCACCAAATGAATGGCTGCTGCTCTTCTTCAAACTTCAGAGAACCGGAATGCTAGTGGTGGCCTGAGCTTGACTCGTGGCGACGATGTGGGGTCTCCTCGTGGCGGCCACCCGCGCGCCCCGACATCGTCGGCGCGTGTCCGCTCTCGCGATCTCGCAGTCGTTCGCGCTCGCGACTCCGACTCCTACTGCGCTCTCTCTCACGGTCACGGTCACGATCTCGATCTCGATCGTAGTAGTCGCTGTCTCGGTGGCGGAATGGGCGGGAGCTCTCACTTCGCTGGTGGTGGGACGGACCTCCCTGACTACTGCGATGATGGTGGTGGTGACTTGCTCCGCCGCCACGGTCTCCTGGCTGCTGGTGATTGCTGCGATACGGCTCATTCCGATCCGGACGGTAGCCCCGATCGCGGGCTCGGACTTGACGCTGGTGCTGGTCATGTGCTGTACCATTTGGGTTCGCGGCAGCAGCAGCGGTCATCTCTTCGTGATGACGCTTCTTCGACTGGTACTCGTGTGTGGACGAGACGTGGAACTTGGGGAGACTGCAGTTCGTGGAGAAACATAACCGTGATCAGTATACAGAAACATCCACCAGCTTGTACCGATACCATAATCCATCCTATCACCACAACACTCACTCTCTCGGTTTGCAGGTCTGTACGCGCCAGAAGTAGTCGTGGTTCATCGCCTCCGCTGCTGAAATGCGCTTCGCTGGGTCCAGCGTCAGCAGTTTCTCGAGCAAGTCGATCGCATGCGGAGGAAAGCTATGAACAAGACACATTAGTTCAGCCTCGCTAGAACACAGCATCAATACGACACATACATGACTCACTTCTTGAATCGATCGCGAAGGCGGCACACGTATTTCTCGTCCAGCTCAAAGTTCTTCGCGCCCTGCAGCTTGAAAAATCCCGGCCACGTTTCCTCAGTTGGCATGCCAACCAGTCCGAACACGAGTTGCAACTGTCGAACATACATAGACAAGTCGTGAGGTTAAAACACTGTTGATCCTCCAGCCCAGTAAACCAGTCGCATGGCAACACCCACCTGTTCAATCTCGGTTTTCCCTTGCAAAATCGGCTTGCCCAGAAGCAGCTCCGCAAAGATGCAGCCAATGGACCAGATGTCGACCGAGAAGTCGTACGAAGTGGACCCCATGAGTAGCTCCGGCGGGCGGTACCACAGCGTCACGACCTTGTTCGTGTACCGTCCGGCCTTCGCGTTCACTTCGTTCCAGAAGCGCGAGAGACCAAAGTCCGCAACCTTGAGCATGCCCTGGTTGTTCAGCAGCAGGTTCGAAGCCTTGATGTCGCGGTGGATGATTTTGTTTCGGTGCATGAACGCCACGCCGCAGAGCAGTTGGCGCATATAGCACTGGATCTGCGTACGCGTGAACTTGACGCGCGGGTGGTTCAGCAGGCCCGAGAGGTCGTGCTCCATGTACTCGAATGCAAAGTAAAGTGGTGGCCGCTTGCCTTCTTTGGGCGGCGCTACAGTTTTTGTGAACGTCCCGACGACAAGATTTGTCAGACAAGATCGTTCCAACAGCGACTCAATAGTGAATGAGCAGGCGTCCTACCACTGGAGCTGACAATCTCCTTCAGGGCCACGATGTTTGGGTGCTTGAGGAATTTCAGGATCTTCATCTCGCGAATCGACGTCACAGGAAACTAGTCAAGTGCACCAGAAATACAACAACAACAATGTTAGCAAATGACGCTCCACAGTCCCATGACCCAACCAATTTTCTATGCAATGCGTACCCCGTTCTTCTCGACGTCTGGACGGAGCTTCTTAAGCGCCACGATGTCTTTTGTGACCTTGTGCTGACATTTGAACACCTCACTGCATACACAATAGACGCCATCTGCATTAAGTCAACCAGGCTCGGTCACAATAGCACAACGCAAGCGAGCCCATGCGTACCCATATGTGCCTGACCCCACTTTGTCGATGATACTGTAGCTCTCAATGTCCCCAACGTACCACCGCGGACGCTCCACGGGCACCTCGCGCACAAAGTCGACGGCCATGATCTCGCGCTCGCTCGCCGCGCTGCGCATGGACGCGATCACAGACGACGACGACGAGCGGATCGCCGCTGCGTTCACTCCACCACGCGGCGACCGGAGGCTGTTGGTCGGGCTTGTCTTGTCGCTCGAGCGCTTGCAGTTGCTGTCGCTGCTGACGTTGCCAGCACCGTCCTGATCGGCGCTGCTGCTCTCCTTCGCGTCATCACTCATCTCGCGTTGCGAGTCCATGTTGTCTGCACTGTCGTTGTTGTACTCGTCGTCACCTGCGTCCAGGAGCCGTGACTCCTGCTCCGTGTCGTTATCGTCGTACTCGGCTGACCGCTGCGAGCCGGGGCTGCCACTGCTATTGTTGTTGATCTGTCCTGGAAAGCCAATCGAATTCAAATCGATCTTCACGCTCGGTGGGGAATACGGAGGCGGTGGCGGTGGTGGCGGCGGCGACCCGAGCATCAATAACGGAGATGCGCTCGGTGGAGAAAGTGGCGGCGGTGGCGTTGGGAACCCGTCGCCCTGCTGGTCCAGCGCCGTGTCGCCCACGCTATCGAGATCTCCGCGCTCTTCGTCCTCGGTGTTGTCATTCTCCTCCAGCGGCTGGTACTTTGGTGGTGTGCATGACGGCGGCGGCGGTGCCGGTGGGTCTTCTGGACACGGCGGCAGTGGCGACGAGAAGCTCGAGCTGTTGCCGCTCCGGTTGGCGGCGAGACTCGCGGCAGCGGTTGTTGCCATGATCGCGATGGCGATGGGTTGAGGAGGTGGTGGTGGCGGTGGAGACGCTGGAGGCGGCGGAAGCATGGACACTGGTGGTGGAGACGCTTCTGCTTCTCCTGCTGTTGTCCGAGGTGGTGATGGAGGTGGCGGAGGCGGCAGCGGCGACCCTGGCGCGTCAGGAGGAGGCGGTGGCGGCGGCGCCATTGTCATCTTCGCCTTCAGGCTTTTTCGCGATTCTCATAGAAAAAAGCTGCCATTGACATTTCGTCCCTCGTTTCGATGCGTTGTGCGGGACAAAAGGAAGATAGTGACATGAAGCCATCATTAAGCACATCGTCACTCAAGCGAGGAATATCGAACTTTTGCAGCAGCCAAAATGGAAGAAGAAGGAGGAAGCCGTTGCAGCATGCGAGCGAGCGCGTCGATGGTGATCGAAGTGAGCTATTCTTAATGGGCGACAGAGGGAGACTGGAACTGGAGAGAGGAGGCGCTGCGAGGAAGGCAAGCTGACAAGTTGACGTGGCACAGGAGCAGATTAGGCAGCAAGTGGACGAGGACGCTGAGCGCGCTGTGGTCCAGCTCCAGGAGCGACGACGAGATCAACGCGCGAGAGAGAGAGCGCGCTGGCAGGTGTGCAGAACGGCGACTTTAGGGACCAAGGGGCGCGCTGTAGGTGTTGCATCGCGTGAACGAACAGGGTTGTTCTTCATTCTTTGACGAAGAAAACAAAGATCGAGTGAGAAGCAGACGTTGCGGTGTGAGCGGAATGCTCGAGCACACGGCGCACATGCGGCGCGTCGTGACGGCAGCGACGCGGCAGCTGGTGGAGGACACAGCATCGAGCAGCAGTGTGTTGGCGGATCTCATTACGACCACAAATCCGGCTGCAGTCACAGCATTGGACGGCGCAGGGGGCAACTCGTCCGACAGCACGAACCCGAACTACGCAAACAACAGGGGCGGCTCCGACCCGAGTGCGTGCGCCATATTATTGCGGTTGTGTCTGATGGTCTCATGAATGAGCGACTGACGTTGGTGTCTGTTATGTGTGGGTACCGTGAAGGTATAGCGTACTACATCTACATCTTTTTGGGCGTGATGCTGAGCGTGGGCCTGGGTAGCATGGCCGTCTACTGCTACCACCAGCGGCGCGTCCGGCGC
Organism: Globisporangium alternatum; assembly: GCA_023334315.1. NCBI lineage: Eukaryota > Oomycota > Peronosporomycetes > Pythiales > Pythiaceae > Globisporangium > Globisporangium alternatum. Next base: position 8,513 of record JAASGT010000925.1, read on the forward strand.
TTCGTCGAGCACGACAACATGAACAACAACATGCAGCGCCACTCACTCGTGGACAGGTCTGCCGTATACGCGTATACCAAATGCTGGCTTTTGTGTATTGTCACTAACTGGTTAGGTGCTTTTTGTTTGTGTGCGTGCAGTTTCATTGAGGCGGGTGAAATCGAGTGGCAGTGCACCGTGTGCTACCACGAGAACCATCCGGCCAAGCGCGAGTGCCTCATGTGCGGCACGCCCCAAGGTATCCGTCCTAGTATACTTATTGTGGCTCTACTAAACGGACTGAACTTTGATCTAACATGCTATATGCTTCAACCTTGACAGTGATCTCGCAGCAAGTGATGGCGTCCCCCGCGCGCGGCTCCAGGCCGCCGACGTCCTTCGTCATGTCATCCATGGAGGGGGAGAACACGCTGCTGGCGGCGCGCAACCGGTCGTTCCACGTGCGCCGCCTGAACGAAAGGAACCTGAATCAGCGGCAGCGCGGCGCGCGACGGCGCAATCTTTGGCAGCGCGAGAAGACCGAGGACGGGCAGTTCCGCTGGGTGCGCATCGACGACTGCCGACCGTCTCGCCTGAGTCTCATGAGCTCCGACTATCGCCCGAGCAGCTTGGCGCTGACGTCGCCACCCTCGGATCGCGGGACGCTGGAGATGGACTCGTACATCTTTAATGGTGGCGGCGGCAGCAGACACGGGTTCAACGGCACGGGCCAGAGCACCAATGTCGGTGTCGAGACCGAGTTGACAATGAGTGCGGCCGCCGATGGTGACGGCCACTACGAGCCTACGATCCGCATCAAGATGGACTCGACGTCCTCGATGCTCAATCATTCACCCACAGGCGACCTAGAGGGAATGCTAGGAGGTCCAGACTTCATCGACCAGCCGTCCGTGGGGTACGTTCGCCATGTGGACGAAGAGGGCAACGTCGAGTGGGTGCCGGCCGAGATGCATTTCCACGAGGCCGAGACGATCGACGTGGACGAGTTCCCGCGCGCGAGCAGCATCATCGACTTTGAGTCTGTCGCCGCGCTCTCGTTCCGGCAGAAAGTGCGCTGGTTTTTGCAGGAGATTGAGAAAGTGTCGGTGCCCTGGGAAGAAGGACACTTGCTGCTCAAAATCCGTCGCGATGCGGTGCTGAACGAGTCCATGCACCTGCTCATGCTCGTGCCGGCGTCGGACCTCCGCCAGCGGCTGCGCATCGAGTTCATTGACGAACCGGGGCTGGACGCCGGTGGCCTCATGCGCGAGTGGGTGCTACTGCTCTGTGAGAAGCTCTTTGACGAGTCCTTCGGGCTCTTCCAGCCCACACACGTGGAGAACCTCGGGTACTGGATCAACCCGAACTCGAGCCAGATCCATCGCGACCACCTGCGCTGCTACCAGTTTGTCGGCCGCCTCATCGCCAAGTGTCTGCTAGAAGGCCAGCTGCTGACCGTACACTTCTCGCTGCCGCTGCTGAAGCACATCCTCGGCGTGCCGATCTCGTTCTCGGATTTGGAATTTCTCGACGAAGAGCTGCACCGGAACGCACTCTGGCTGCGCGACAACGACAACGCGGACGCACTCTGTCTGGACTTCACGATCCAGCGCATTGACGGCAACGACGAGATGATCACGGACGAGCTCAAACCAGGCGGGAAGGACATCGCTGTGACCGACAACAACAAGGACGAGTACCTGAACCTGCTCATGAAGTACAAGATGTTCAACAGCGTCAAGGAGCAGGTGTCAGCGATCCTCGAGGGGCTCTACGACGTGATCCCGCGCAACCTCCTGGCGGTCTTCGACTACCAGGAGCTCGAGCTCCTGCTCTGCGGCATGCCCAAAATCGACGTGGACGACTGGCAGGACCACGCGGACGTCAAGCACCAGACATTCGACCAACCCACGAAGGCCGAGAAGAAGGTGGTCGAGTGGTTCTGGGAGACCGTGCGCAGCTTCTCGCAGGAGCAGCGCGCGCGGCTGCTGCAGTTCGTCACGGGCACATCGCGCGTGCCCGTCGAGGGCTTCAAGGCGCTGCTGAGCAACGATGGGCGCGTGCGGCGGTTCGGCATCCAGATCGTGGCCTGTGGGACGCCACCGGCGGGTCTCTACCCGAAGGCGCACACATGCTTCAACCGCATCGACCTGCCCATGTATCAGACGAAACAGGAACTCGAGACGTACCTGACGCTTGTAATCAACATGGAGATCACGGGCTTTTCCATGCAGTAGAGACGGACGCGGCTATACAATACACACGAGACATGAGTACACTATGAACACAATACGAACATCACCGGCTTTCGAATCGCTCGTTCTCTTGATCTGTTGGGTATGTTAGTTGTTGACGGAGAACTTGTGGCCGCACTTCTTGCACTCGTAGAACACGGTCTGGCCCTCATCGGCAGAGCGCAGCTGCAGTGTGTAGTAGTCCATCTCGAGGTTGCCGCACTTGGGGCATGTCTCCTCGACGGTCGCGCGCGACGGGCCAGTCACTTCGGTCATCACCTTCTCAGTCTTAAGCCACTTGGGCGCGGGCTTGTCCTCGCTGTGCGTCACCACCGTGAGCGACGGCAGGTCTGCATGTACATACACATCAATAACAGTGGCGCGCGTGAGCAACATGAGCAGGTCCAAGCCAAGGATGTTCGCACCAAGCGCGAGCGCACCTTGGTACTGGCAGCGGTACTCGCAGGCGGAGCAGACGATGTTGTTGGTGTCCGGGTGGTCGAGGATCGTGCCGCAGTGCGGGCAGAAGGCCGGGCCCGTGGCGTTCGATGCGGACGCGAAGAACTCCATCTTTATCGATCGATCTCTGTCTCTCTCGTCTATGAGCTCTTTGGTCGGCAACTTGTCACTTTGGGCTCATGCAGACAGAGTTGGCGCCGCTTGCCATTGGAAACCAATGGTCTCGCACCAGGAGCTCAATTCTACTTTTTCGTACAGATGGCACGTCAAAAGTCTATATCCTGATATAAAACAAATTCGGCCAATCATCATGCATATTAATACGAAATCGTATTCTAATTGGCTGTAAATGGTTTATAAACAACATTCGATTCAGATGATGATATTTTCGAAGCTTGGAATTTGAGATTCACACGGCACATGTAGCCATCACGACTGCGAATGGCTACATACGCTAAATCAAGTGGAGCTCATCCACTCCATGGCTCAAAATTTTCAAGACCGTAGCCTATAGCCACTCGCCACTCACGAGAACCAGTCGTTCCACGCAAAGTCGCCGCGCTGCTGCGCCGTCTGGTTCACGAACGCGCCGCGCGTGGCGCTCTTCTTCGCGGGGATCTCCACGCGACAGATCGGACACGAGTTGCCGATTTTCAGCCACTCGTGCAGGCAATCGGTGTGAAAGAGATGCTGCAATAAAAAATACATCATGGCATCAGAACTGTACTACGAGTGGAGCAACAGCAGTATGCCAATACAGAACAGCCAAAGCATCCGTACCTGACAGGGCATGCGCGTCACTTTCATGCCGATCGCCATGTCCACTTGGCAGATGACGCACTCGCGCGCGTCACGACGCACAGCAATGTCGGCCACTGTTTCTTCACCATCTGACTTGGCTCGCAGATACTCGACAAACCTGCAGTCAGTCGTTTGTTACAGTTTACACAACAAGTATCAGCCATGCAAAAGCCCCGTTCAGCACGCGAAAATCCAAGATAAGCACGGGAGAAACGTACCCTTTGCCCTGCTTGGTGCTGAGCATGAACGCAGGGATCGTGATCGCCTTGCTCTCGCCCTTGGAGTCCGTCATCGTGTACGGCCACACGTCCATCGTCTGCACGATCACCACTGCGGCTGCGCCAGCGGCTTGGGCGCGCAACACTTTCTGCGCAAACGTGCACGCTCCACGCTCCATCACGATGACCTACGTGATTGATACGCAACGAGTCACACATTACCAAGGATCGATATTGTGTTGGACTGCAGGTCTTATCATAGTCACATGAACACACATACCTTCCCATTCATCGCTGACGCGTTTGCGAACGGCGCTGAGCCATCGAACGGGTCGGCGACGAGCACTTGGCGCTGCTCAATCGACTCACACGGACCGAAATTCGCTGGCACAGCAACGACCTGCGCACAATAGCACAAACAATAATAAGTACAGTAGCTATACAGAATCCAAAAAAGACATCCATACAGTCACGTACTTCTCCCTTGATGCCTTTCACGATGATCGCGACTTCGATCGTCGCCGCCTGATCGGCCGTGAACGAGCCCAAGTTGTCCACTGCATCCATTCACGCACGCAGCATCCAAATTAGCCGCTTGCTCTATCAGTTAAACACTTAAACACGCCCATAATCTCTCTTGCCTGCTTCGTCCGAGGCGGGTCGCCTGTTCTCGTTCTCAAAGCCGTTCTCGTCGCCGCCGCCGACAACAGAGAGCAGGCGCGTGACCAGCGACCGCAGGTCCTGCGCAGTCGCACCTTCTGGGAGCCCATCACTTCCAGTGCCAACCTACAAGTAGTGTCAATATGAGCATGCGTGCGCGCGTTTGTGCGTGGGGATACTGGCCGGGTGGCAAACAATCTCAAACACAATAATGTACCCACCTCGTGGAGTCGCGCCGAGCGATCTTCGAGCTCACAGCCGCAGATCAGACACCGCTTCCTGTCTGCACACACGTACGATGAACACTTGATCAATAAGGGCCATGATTACCAATACCACCAACAACGAGGTGACACGAAAGGCCTAGTGACGGGTGCACTACCATCCGTGGTCAGTTGCGCGACCTCGTTGCAGTCTCGACAGAAGTTGTGCGCAGACGCAGTGCCGGACGATGTCGCTCGCTGTCACGCACATATAAAGCAGAGAGGATCGTGTGAGCACATGATCGAGAGCGTACGCATACACTGGAGGAAGTCGGGAGCACGCGCAGAAGGAGAGAGCGTTCACCGTCTGCTGCGCGTAGAACGCGAGGTCGTCGAACGATGACATTTTCGCTTTGTGCTTCTCAAAAGGAATCGTCATCAACGAAAAAAGTGATGTATCAACGAAAAAACAAAATTTCATATTTACAGAAATGCACTTTTAGCAATACATAAAATACTTTATATTTGATAAAGTATATTTCAGGAAACAAATTTTGCTTCTGCTCAAAATGTAGCCAAGAGAGTGATGGATACACACTACAGTATCTATCGATTGGGCTCTATCTGCGATGCTGTCTACTGCGTTTTCGACGGAGACGTCGAGCTCGTGACCTTGCGCACGTACACATTGCGGCGGCGGCCGTAGCGCAGGTCCCAGACCGTGAAGCCCACCGCCGAGGAGAAGACGGTCGCGAGCGAGAAGAGTACGAGCGCCTCGAACTGACGC
>JAASGT010000926.1:0-13845 GCA_023334315.1 Globisporangium alternatum
TCCTGTTCTCTCTCTCTCGTCCGCGCTCGTATCGCCAGCGTCTTCAGCTGCACACGCAGATATGTCACGGCCGGCGCTTCATCACTTTCGTTTCAACTGCCAGCGGCTCTTCGTAGATAGGTTCGCGCGGACTTTGCCTGACACCAAAGGTACATGGTGTGCCCTTTCAGCAGCATTTGGATCTGGAAATAATGAAGTGCTGCTGATCACTGCGACCGGCGCGTGCGAGTGGCAACAGACAGCACAAGGCGATATACAAGCGTACACATACGAGAAGAGCAATCGGAGCGGATGGGGAATGGCCGATCCAGCGCGCGCAGCATGAGCTCCGTACACTCGTTCTGCCCGCTGCAGAGCGACGACGGCAGGTGAACAAACAGCAACACACTTGCTGTATTGCTCCGTTTTGTGCATGTCATTAACGTGAGTGATGCCATGTATGCAATGACAGCAACTCGTGGATGTTTGAGGAGCCACTGCTGGGCGGCAAGAGCAGCAAAACCGCTGGCCATGAGCAGCACTTGCAGCAATATCTGTACCCGAATGACGGTGCCAAAACGACTCTTGTGGACGAGCAACCGATGGATCTGCACATCGTGATCCACCAGCTCAACAGCTTCTTCGCAGTGCTCTGGCCAGTGTGTATCACGATGCTCTGTGCAAGGTGAGCTAGTTACTATCCGATATGTATCTGCCTTTGCAAGCGTTAGTTTGGCTCGCTAACGCGTGGCTATCTATTGTTGCTGTGCTTGACTCAACTGACAGTTTGGTCGCGTGCCATGTTCATGACGACGGCATGAAGCACGCGATGACGTACGAACTGTTCAATGACGCTCACCTTTATACAAATACCCCATACTAACTCGTCCGCGGTACATTGTAAATGCCCATGCAGGACGTACATGTACTACCAGGACATCGACACGTCCAGCGACTCGATCGGGCAGAAATCCGTGCTGGCGTTCTGCAACGCGCTCATTGTGATCGGCCTCATCGCGTGCCTCACCGTGGGCGTCGTGCTGCTCTACAAGTTCAACTGCATGCAGTTCTTCCTGGGCTACTGCATCTTCTACTCGGCGACGCTGCTCGGACTCGCGGGCGCCAAGATCGCCGTCATCGTGCTCTGCAACCAATGGCACTGGGTCGTAGACGTCTGGTCGCTCGGCATCGTCATGTACAACTTCGCGATCGTCGGCGTGCTCAGCATCTTCTACCAGCGAGGCATCCCCATCGTGCTAGAGCAGGGCTACCTTGTCGCCACGAGCGTGATCGTCGCGTGGCAGCTCTCCCAGTTGCCCGAGGTACGTACGAGTGAGCTTTCTAATGTGGCTTCTACGATATAAAGCTCACCGAGTGCTGTTTGATGATGGCTATGTGTGCAGTGGAGCATCTGGATGATTCTGCTGCTGCTCGGGTTCTGGGACCTCTTCGCGGTCATGACCCCAATTGGACCTCTTCGATGGCTGGTCGACCTCGTCCACGAGAAAGGGACACCACTGCCTGGGCTGCTGTTCCAAGCCGATATCGTCGATGCGCACGTTGATCCGAGCGCCAAGGCTCGATCGTCAGGTTCCTGTGGCATTGCGTCAGGCAAAGCAGCGCAAGGCGGCACTGGGTCACAGGATCATCAGAAGCAAGGTATTTCCGCATCAACAAGCACAACTCAGACTGAAGCCACTGAAGCAGCAGTTCAAAGCTGCAAACACAGAGATGACCAGCAAGAAGATGAGTACGATGAGTACGATGACAAGACGATCAAGCTCGGACTGGGCGACTTCATCTTCTACAGCGTGCTGGTCGCGCGCGCAGCCATGCACGGCATGGCGGTGTTCGCTGCCTGCTTCCTCTGCATCCTCGTCGTACGTACACGTGCCACATTTCGGCTTCAACGTGCGCATTTAAGACTAACCCAGTACTCACTGTGTGTGCTCACGTGCGCAGGGCCTGGCGGTCACGATGTACCTCCTGGGCAAGTTCGACGCGCTGCCGGCACTACCGATCTCCATCTTCCTCAGCATCCTCGCGTACCTGCTCACGACGGCGCTCGTGGAGCCATTTCTCGCACATCTCGCGCTCCATCGCGTCATGATCTTCTGATCTGATGGAAAAGCTGGGCTTCAAGTTGTTTGCGGAGAATCTAAATAGGAAATGTAAGCCATACTGGAGAATCTCCTTTAATTCTCCATTGTAATACTAACTATGCCTTTATATTCTCCATACAAATTTTAACATACAAAGTGTGCGGAGGGGGCGATTCGTACTTAGGATTTTGTTCACAGTGCGCCTCGCTTGCTCGCGTTTTATGCCCGTCATTTGGTTTTGCCACATTGGGACGCAAAACGGAACGCACCAAGAAGAGCTCCACCCCCTTCGATCCTCCCCCCACCCGTTTGAACGCGTTGCCGCAAGAGTGCCGCAGACCCACACGCTCGTATCTCTCTTTCCCTCTCGTTGTCGTGTACACGTGGGGAGTTTGGACGCGCGCTGGTTGAGTAGGCGTCGCGAAGAAGAAAAGAGAAGGGTCTTTTGGGGAAGAAGAAAGAACAAGGAAAGCGAGAACGAGATGATTGACCCGTCCAAGGACAAGTTCGCTTACTTCAAGGACAACATCCAGACCGCCGAGGACAAGGTGCGTGCGTGCGTATGTCATGCGTCACAGGCGCTTCTGTGCATTGAAATGCATCATGATTGCAAAAGGGGGACACGGTATCTAAGCGGATCGTCGTGTGCTTTCTTGTGTGTGTATGTGGCAGGATTTCGATGCGAGCCAGTACTACTACCACCGCGACGAGTTCTCTGGAAAGGGCCTCGGCGCGAGCGGGAACGGGGGCGTCGCTGGCACGGGCCACATGAGCCTCTCGGCGTTCCACGCCATGGGCAGTGGCCTTGCCAGCGCGCTCGATGGCGATGGCTCAGGTACTTGCTTCTATTGATTGTTGGCCGTATTTCCCTGTACCATGTATAACTGATCACTATGCCATATCTCTGCTCTTTGGATCAAGAAGGAATGCCAGGTCAGCACGGCGTCTTCGGCGGGTTCAACAGCTCCGGCATGATGTCGTCGGGGTCCAACTCGGTATGTGCTCATGTGGCACTCAGTTATCATTTGTGCAGGACTGTGGGGTTGTTCATCCTAGCTGATCTTATTTTGTATGTGTGTGGGTGCTACAGTTTTTGAGCGCGTCGGTGGGCCGTGGGTCGCTCACGGCACCAATGCCGCCACCGCACGAGCTCCACCGCATGAACTCGTCGGACCACCTGACTGCCGTCGTGAAAGGTTTGATCTAAATTATCTGCTCTGCTCTGTCTGTTCATGAGCTAACGTTGCGTGCTGCTGCGTTATACCATTGACCGCTTTTTTCCAGGTCGCACTCTTCAGTCCCAGCTTGAGAACAAGGCGCCGGACATGTCGGAGTTCCCGGCGCTCGGTGCAAGGTACAACCAGTTTCGTATTCGTAAAAAAATAATATTGCTCGACTGACTCGGGATTGCTTGGCTGACTGGACGCAGAATGAACTCGCTGACGCTCGACTCGAGCTCCGATGGTGACTCGCGCTCGCGCGGCGGCCAGCCGTCGGAGTTTATGATCCAGAAGGAGGACTTCCCGGCGCTCTCGACGTTCGGGCCCAACTCGAACGACAAGAGCTCGATGCAGGAGAACGAGCTCAAGCGGCACTCGAGTTTCACGTCGTCGGCTTCTGACGGCATGGCGCCGCAGCGGTCGGGACCGCAGGTGGGCAGCAACACGTCGATTGGGAGTCGCGCCGGTGGCGGCATCGTTGGTTTCGCGGCTTCGACTGGTGGGAACGGCATTGCGGCAACTGGTGGTGCTACTGGTGGTGGTTTGGTTGGCTCAAGTGGTGCTGGCGCTGGTGGTGCGGGTAGCAGTGTGAGTCTGTCTGGCGGCGCGTTCGGACAGTTCCACTCGGCCAGGCCACCTCCACCGGCCGTCGTGCCAGCTAGCAACGGGCAACTGGACCCGAGCAACAAGTACGGGCTGCTGGGCATGTTGCACACGGTGATTCGTCCGAGCAATGACTCGAAGAAGAGCCTCGCAATGGGTTGCGATCTGACGTCGTTGGGGCTGAATCTGAACTCTGCAGAGTACGTACTCAGGTGCTGCTGGTGGGATGATCTGATCTGCTTAGTGGACTAACAGACTGTGTGCTTGCTCTCTTGTTGTGACCACAGACCACTGCATCCGACGTTCGCTTCGCCCTGGTCTGAAGGCTCACTGACAAAAGAGCCTCAGTTTACGTTACCCATGTGCTATTATAATCAACCGCCGGTACTCAAGACGACGCATTTATCGAAATTCCATCTAGAGACGCTCTTTTACATATTCTACTCGATGCCGAAGGACGTGTTACAAGCCTACGCTGCGCAAGAGCTCTACAGTCGCGACTGGCGGTACCACGTGGAGTTGAAGATCTGGCTCAAGCGCGCCACGGCGGCCGACACGGCGCTGTTAGCAGCCACAAGCGCGAACCTGTCGTCTTCGTCCGGGGGAATCTCAAGCAGCATCGGCGCTAGTGTAGGATCGATCGGCAGCACCCCAGCGTCCGGCGCAACCTCGGCGGCTGGCAGCCTCGGCGGCACCCTCGGTCCGCAATTCCTCTACTTCGACACGGCGACGTGGGAGCGCCGCGTGTTCTCGGGCAACATCCACTCAGTGAGCACGGGCCTCATGAGCGAAGAGGAGATCCGAGTCAAGTATAACGCCACCTCGTAAAATACCAGACCACGTCTTTGAGCACTCGCGAGTCTGTTGTTGTGTGTTGAATTCGTTGCTTGTTTCATTTACTTGCTTGCTGGTGTGTACTTATTGCTTTGAATGCTTGCTTTGGGCTTTGGAAAATAATGGAGACGTCTAAGTGTTGAGATAATATTGGTGACGAGTCGACTTCTTCGATTATCGCTATTGTTGCTGGCTCGGAAATGCGCTCTGGACGATCAATTTGCCGCTGACTGCGAGCTCCAAGTGACTGATGCGTACATCCTTCTCCTTCACTTGATCTGCGAGCATTTCGTTCTCCGTCTGTCTCGTCCGGCAATGTTGAGAAAACGTGAATTCGGTCAGACAACCAATTTCCACAATTAGAAATTGTGGAAAACCAATTTCAAGATTGTAGGCGTTCTCGCTACTCACCAGCAATTGCTTCACGTGCAAAGACAAGAGCGCCACTTTCTCACTCAGTCGCTTCTTCGCGGTTGCGTGGCGTTCCTGAGCTCATCCACACAAAGCAACAGCCGCAGCGTCAGTTCATTACTCAAAACTTGGTACTCCGAAGTATGGCCCTCAAAACCAATTTCTGTAGCAAGAGTCAGAAACAAATGTCAAAGCCCTGGCAACTCAGTCGTACCTCTAGAGCGAACATCTTGGCGTTCGTCTCCACCCGCAGCTGCTGCTCTTTTCGCTCGTGGATCTGCTTCTCGCTCTGGAGTTGTGAGCGCAGGTTCCTGTTCGAAGCACAAGGCACAGATACAAAACAAATGTTCATCAGTCCTGAACAAACTGAACGAATAAAGAGCCAAGAAACGGAGTTTTGATGAACGCACTGGGTCTCGAGCTGCGCGTCCGTGACTATCGCCTGAACCCGCGCGCGCAGCTTCGTCAGCTGCTTCTTCATGCGCACCTCAACGGCTTTCGCGTCCTCTTTCACTGCCTTTGCAGCGGGCGAGCTTGCCGCTTTCATGTCGCCAGTGCTGTTGTTGTTGTTGTCTCGCTGCTGCTGCTGCTGGTGAAGACCAGGTTGGTTGTTCTCGTCGCCCTCTTCCGACGCTGCACTGGTGTCGCTCGACTTGGACGACTTGCGCGAGAGCGACAGCTGCGCCTTGGTGCTGTGCTTGGACGTGGAGCGCAGCAGCTTGGAGCGCGCGGCGCTGGGCGACCGCATCTGCACGAGCCGCCGCTCCTGGGCCTTTTGCTGTTCGGGGAAGTCGCGGCGAATAAGCCCCTGGAGCTCAATGATTTTCTAATGACCATGGTACAGGACAAAAGTTAGCAAGATCCTACTGTGAGGTGCACAACACCGCTACCAGCCACTATAGTACCTCCTGCATGAGCTTCTGCTCGAGCATGCGGCGTTTCTTCTCGTCGTCGAGGTTCTTGAGCAGTAGCGCCACCTGCTCGCGCAGCATCGAGACTTCGTCTTGCGGCTCAGCTTCAGCCTCCGGCAAGTGCTGATGCTGTTTGTGGACTCCGGTGGTGGCTTGTTTCAGTAAGAAGCGGTGCTGCTGGTGCTCTTGGAGCTGCTGGCGGAAGTCGATCGACGCTGAGCGTGGGGTGCCTGTTGGCGAAGTCTCAAAGATGTTCTGATGGGTGTGAAGATGTGACAGCGACGTCTGGTTGCTACTGGTACAACGCGAAAACGCTCGTGGCCACGACATCGGCGCGCTGTTGATGTCCACTGAGAGCAGCTCTCTGCGAGGCGACGCGAGGGCGTCGACAGTCAGTTGCGATAATGGTGACGACGGCAGCGGGGCGTCGGCAAAGAACCGCGCGAGCACAGACCGACTGGCTTCGTGCGCGGCTCGGCGGTTGTAGGTCTCGCGTCTGGCGGCGGTGGTATCACTGGTGGTAGTAGCTACCATGTTCGGCTCTCCTGAGCTAAAAGTGTCGGTGGCGACCTTCATCGTGCAGGCCTCGCGGTGATCTCGCTTGAGACTCATGCGCGCCGCCACTGCCGCTAGGGAATCCATTTCTATGGTGCTCTTGCGAAATGCGCTGGTCGCGATCTCTTCTTCCACCCTCACTCGCACTCTGCTTCCGTGCTGCTTCCCGCGCTTCTTCTTCTGTTCCTGCAGACAGATCGCTCGAGTGCCTCACTGACTATGGCCTTCCGCCCACCCACCCACCCACAAGCTCACAGCAGATATGGTGATGATGATGATGGGGCAGTGATGAAAGAAATGGAAGAAGCAGTGGAGAAGGACGGACCTTTTCTCCTAGAGACAGTGGTGAGTCAGTCGGTTGGTAGGCAGATAGAGGGATCTCGTACATCGCTGATTGATTATGAGAGTAGCTCATGATCCATAGCCATGTACCGACAGCAGAGCAGAGAGCTCACCGCCGACTTCTTCATCTTTTGCCCCTTCTGAAGTGCTGACTATCTCATCCGTTTCGCGCTTGAAGCAGCAGCAGCCAGTCCGCTTGAGAAGAATGCAGGCACGTGAGTGAATAAGAAGACCGCACAATTTGGAGCCGCTCGCTTGCTCTATGAACCGAAATGCTCTCCACATCAGCATGGCGTCCCACCCTCATCACAGACAACAAACAGCAGCATCCGCAGAGTCCACTTGACTCCTCCCACGAGGAGCTCTTTTCAGAAGAGCCGCCGAAAGGTTGCGAAGAACAAGGAGCTCTTTCTACACAATAACAACCACACAGCGAATCTTTCCACGAGTCAGCAGCCAGCCATTCACACGACAACGATGACGCTTGGGCTGGATCCGACTGTGCGTATGTGCCGCCAGTCACTCACTCATGATGAGCGACGGCTGCACCAGCAGTGGTGTCGCGCGGCCAATTGACCTCATCGCGCGCCAACCTCCAGCGTTCGCACAGAAGAAGAAGAAGAGACGAGTGAGAAGGCACGGCGGTGGCATTTCAGATCGAGTCAGTCGCATTCCTTCCACGAACAATTGCCTAGTCTGCTTCAGCACATCAATTATTTCTCACAGGTTCATGTGGTCCACCTCGAATCATATATTGAGGTTATAAATTATAAAAGGACCTGTTGAACCCATCGGAAAGGGTGGACGATCGTTTTTGAGAGGGGGAAACGTCTCAAGCCCACCTCACAAGAAACCAAGCCATCACGCAGCGAAGGCGACGCGATGGACGCGAACAGGGTGTCGTCGCACGCGGCCGCTTCGTCTCAGCGCATCGAGAGCCCCAATGACGTCCACGAGTTACAAGCCACTGTCGCCACCAGCCACGTGAAGAAGCGCAGCTCGCTGACCACGACGCCATCGTCAACAATCCGCAGAAAGAGCTTGGTTGACGAGTCCAATCACCAGCAGCTCCACCATCACTACAGCGACGACACGAGCAGCACGCAGAGCAGCAACAACGGCAATGACGCGCTCTTTACGGCCAACGGCAGCAGAAGCAGCGTAGGTGGTGACCAGCTGCCGCGTCTCTACCTGCACGACGACGACGACGGCATCGCGTTCCACCACAGCGACGCGACGTGGCTGAGCCGCGAGACTGAGAACGCGAACGGTATAGCGAACGGCGACAGCAGCTCGCCGATGTGGACCTACATGTTCTCGTGCGTGCGGCGCTGCCTGTCGGCGAGCTCACAGCCCGGTTTTTTCGACATGAACGACCCGGCGCGGCGCAAGCACTCAGGTGTGAACCATTTGCCCTATCGCTACCGGTCGCTGCTCCTGCTCGACGAGCAGGACAGCGGCGACGGATCGGCGTTTGCTGCTGTGCTTGGTCTTGATGATACTGACGATGACAGCCGCACCGGCCACAATGGCGCGGCGCGTGATCGTTCTTTTCTAGACAAAGAGCACATGGCCGAGCTGACGGTCTCGTTCCTCGAGAGCACGTGGGTCTTCCTGCTGCTGCTCGGTCTGCTAGCGTCGCTCGTCGCCTGGAGTGTCGACGGCTGCGTGCTGCTCGTACAGCGCCTGCGCATGGACTTCTCCGACCTCGGCGGCGCGTGGGTGCCCGACTACCTGCTCTACACGGCCTACCGCGTTTTTATACTCGTATTGGGCGTCGCATGCACATACTTTGTGTGCCCGAACGCCGCCGGGTCGGGCATTCCTGAGATGCGCAGCATCCTGGGCGGTTTCCCATTCCCAAACTACCTGTCGAAGCGCACGCTGATCGCCAAGTGCTTTGGACTTATCTTCGCACTGGGCAGCGGACTCTCGATCGGCAAAGAAGGCCCGTTCGTGCACCTGAGCTGCATCATCGCCCACCAGTTGCTCCGCGTGCCGCTCTTCAAGCAGATCCGAAGATCGCAGGATCTCACGCACCACGTGCTCGCGGCGGCCTGTGCCGTGGGCGTGACCGCGACTTTCGGGACGCCCATCGGCGGCGTGCTTTTCAGCATTGAGGTTACGACAACGTACTACGTCACGAGCAACTACTGGCGGGCGTTCTTCTCCTCGGTACGGACCATTCGCTATCGTTTGAAAATGGTGGTCTACTGATTTAATCATTTTGCATTGCCTGTGATTTTGTGTAGGTGGTGGGCGTCGTCGTGTTCCGGATGCTCAACAGCCTGCTCACGGGCAACAGCGTATCGCTCTTCACGACGGACTTTGAGGTGCTGCCGTACAAATCCTACGAGATCGCGTTGTTTCTCATCCTTGCGGGCATCTGCGGCGTCCTCGGCGCGCTGTTCGTGAAACTGTACCGAACGATCGTGAGCGTGAAGATGTCGATCATGGAGAAGCACTTGTTCTCGCGCTGGTCGGCCACACGGAAGTTCGAGCCGTTTCTCTACGCGGCGTTCGTGGCGCTCGTATTCGCGCTCGTGGAGTTCCCCGTCGGTAGCTTTATGCAGCTCTCGCAGCGCCAGCTGATCGACGACATGTTCTCCACGGGCAACCTCACGAGCTCCGACCCGACGCATTTGTGTACGTGCTGCGATGGGATTGAGTGCTTGGCTGGTTTGCCCGCGCGGTTCTTCATTTCTGACACTGTTGCTATTAAAACTGGTTGTTGTTGTGGTGTCTCACAGCGAAGGACTTTGGGCAGCTCTGGACGTCTCCGTCACTCGCGCTCAACCTCTTCTCGTACATCTGCGTGCGCTTCTTCTCGACGGCGATGAGCGCGACGGTGATGGTGCCGAGCGGGATCGTGACGCCCGTGTTCGCCGTCGGCGCGGCGATCGGGCGGCTCTTTGGCGAGATGATCGTGTTCTTCGGCGGCGGCAACGAGCTCGCCGGAGGGTACGCCGTGGTCGGCGCCGCGTCGCTCACGGCCGGTGTCACAGGCACGATCAGCATCGCGGTCATCGTGTTCGAGCTCACGAGCCAGCTGAGCTACATGGTCCCCGTGCTGCTCTGTGTGCTCGTGGGTCGCTCAGTCGCGGCATTCTTCTCGCTCGATATGTACGACACGATCAGTCGCCAGAAGAACCTGCCGCAGTGGCCCGATCTGACCAAGCAGAAGTCCTACGGCCTCATCGCGAGCGATCTCATGCGCGGCGTGCCACCCTACTGGGTGCTGCGCCACCAGACGCTGGCGTCTCTCCGACAGCTGCTGCTGGAGACCGCGAAGGACGTCACGTTGTTCCCCATCGTTGACGACGAGAAGACGATGGTGTACCTCGGCGCCGCAGACCGCGAAGAGCTCGAGTCCGTCGTGGAGATGTGGGAGCGCTGTCTCGGCTGCAGCGGCTCGTCCGCAGTTGATGGAAACAAAAAGAAGCCAACCACGTTTCGCGATGGCATGGCAGCGTATGCTGAGAAGAACACACACAGTTTTGCGGATAATGACGACAACGACGACACGATCACGCCGCGCTCGCGACACATTGAGATGAACAACGAGCTTGCTCTTGCTGGGCTATCCAAGTCCCAGGCCGCAGCGTTCGCCAACCCTGCGACGAGCTCCACGCAGACCGTCGACCTCGTGAAACATGAGCTTTTGAACCTGGACGCAGGCAACTTCCACGTGCATCGCGACACTTTTGCGAGCCAAGTGATTTTGCTCATCTCGGTGCACAAGAGCCCCGAGCTCTTTGTGACGGCGAGGGGCAAGCTGCTGGGCGTGATCCACGCGTCGGACCTGCTGGCGCGCTCACGGCGGTTCATGCTGTAGAGACTGTGCGTCAAGACCGTGAGGAGTGTGTCAATAGGGGTAATGCACAAGGGTGGGGTTATTTTATTGAGTGGTATGCCTTTTACTGTGTGTGCTGGCTCACTTGATGCGTCGAGACAATGGTACTGCGCCTCCAGAGCGCACTGAAGAGTACGCCGCCGTCGTCTGCTTCACACGTCGCTTCGACGTCGCTGTAGCAGTTGTCGCATTGCGCTGACGGGCCTTCATGGCAGCCGTGTAGAACGCGTCGACGCGCGACTGTGAGGCCCGTGCACTCGCGTCGTCTTCTCTTTGAAGTGCGCTCGAGAGTTTCGTGGCCGTGCGGAAGCGCCGCGCCTCCTCCAGGTGCTGCTTCTCCTGCAAAAGCGCTTCGATCTGGTGCTCGCGCTCCTTGCGCATCTCGCGGATCATCTGCTCGGACGCGAGGCGATGCGCCTTCTCCACGAGCTCGCGCTCCTTCACCTCGCGATGCGTCTGCTCCTTCACCTGCTGAATCTGGTTCGCGTAGCTACAACACAACAAAACAATCACACAAGGCACGAGCAGTCAGAGAGAATGCCCAGTCACCCCAACCAGCCATGTGCACCAATAGCAAATGACAAGCAATCAAGAGGACGTACAAGGTCTCCATGGCGCTCTCACGCTCGGCGTGGTCCTTCTGAATCTGCTTGAGGATCGACGACGTCGTGCGGTGCTCGTCGCGCAGCTTCGCCTTCTCGAGCGAGAGGATGTGCGTGAGCGTGTGACGCAAGTGCTTCTCCTCTTCGTTCTTGGCCTCGAGGCCGATGGAGATACGCTGCAGCCGGATGTCCTGCTCGAAGCGCCGCGCTCGGATCTGCCATTGGGTTAGAACGCGACCATATGGAGAGGTCAGGTCTTTCAACATTGTTGCAGGGCGACAGATGGCTTAACGCAGGCAGACCTTCTCGACGTTCGCGGTGTGTTCGCCCACTTTGTACGCGCGCTCCAGGTGTTGTCGCTGGCAGTATTCTCGCTGAGATCCATAGCCATCACACACATACAAGAGAGGTTAGTGCCCATCATGAAATCTAAATCAATGCGTATGTTCAGAGAATACGTACCTGCCGGAGATCCTGGAGATGGTCCTTCAGGTAGAGTTTGTACCTCATGAACTCGGCCTGGGACTTGGACGTCGCGGCATTGCCACGCGGCAACAGCGGGTACAGCGCCGCCGCCGGGTCCTTCTGCTTCTTGACGCGAGTTCCCATAGAAAGCTCTGGAGCTGATGTGGGCTGCGCTCTCGCCGATTTCTTGGCTCGAGGGCTATTTGGAGGCTCATCACCAGGTTCCTCCTGCTTCTGCTCTTCCTCTTGGTTCATACTCTTCTTCGGCATGTGACGTTGGTCTCTCACTGGCGCCTTTACGCGAGCACTGCGGGTAATTTCATCGTAGGTGTTCGACGGCGAGTGAACCGCGTTCGGCGGGATGCTCTGCACGTCGACGATGCTGGAAAAGTTGCGCGAGATTTCGTCATCCTCTTCGATGAAGTGCACGCTCTTCTCGCTGCCGCTGCCCCCGTTCGAGACCGACGACACACCGCCAAAGTACATTTGCTCTTCGTCTTCCAGCCCACGACCACCAAAATCTGGATCGCTGCTGTTGTCTTCATCTTCACTGCCGCTGCTCGCTTGCCCTGCATTCTGGCGCGTCACTGGAACGAAGCGGCCGTACTTCTGCGTCTCTAGCAAGTTTGTATCGTGAGTCGCATGACTGCCATTCTTGGAAATCTTGGAGCGCACCGCCTTCCTCCTCTCCGCACTGTCGACCTGCTGCTGCTGGTGGAGCTGCGAACGTGCCTCGAACGACCGGTTCAGGCGCCGCAAGCGCTTCTTGATTACCGTATTGCTGTTGCCATTTTCCTTTACAGCCTGTCTCGCGACTATCGATGACGTTAACCCCTCAGTACGAGACGTTGTCGTCGCTGCTGCTCTCGTGCTTCGAGTCTGCACTTCTTCACTCTGTCTAATGGTGGTGCCTCGATCTCGTGTTGCTGATAAATCTCCACCTCTGCTGCGAGTGATGCTTACGTCGCTGGTTTCGTACAAATTCGCATCGCCTGCGAGATGGTGACGAGCGTGAACAGCTCTTGACCTGTGCTCTTTCTCAGGTCGAGACAATCGCTGACGACGAGCGCCCGCTTCGTTACCACTGTCGCCGTCGCTTTCGCTGTCACTAGCCATTCCGCTCTTGGGAAGCTGCACACGAGACGCTGAGCTCTTGGTTTTCTTCTTCTTCTTTGTGAGTCGCTTCACTGACTTTAGGCTGATAGATTGGCTCGCGCCACTCGCCAAAGACCGCGCTGACGGCGTGGCAAAGTGCGCCTGCTCGCCCCTGCTGTTGGCCTCTTCGAGGATGCTGAAGATGTGCTCAAACATGCGCACGACCTGCTGGATGCTGCGCGTGTTCCCGGCGCAGAGCGACTCGCCCGTGACGTCGCGCACGTCGAAGCGCTGCTCCAAGAGCGCACCGGAGAGTGCGTCCACGACTAGCTGCGCATTCGCCTCATAGTCCACGAGGCTCTTGGGCACGCGCACGATGCCCTCGAGGCGGAACTGGAAGAGCTTTTCGTAAAGCGCAACGCTCATGGACGAGACGCTCGCTACGAGGTCCTCGAACCTGGCGAACTGGCGTGCGCCAAAGCCGATTTTCTCCAGCAACGCGTTCGCCTCGCGCAGCACACGCGCTTCGTCGGCAGCATCGCCATCAGCTGCTGTTACTGGTGGTGATGAAAACGTACGCGACGGTGGTGCTGCTGAGAGCTGTGTCGCCATCGCTGCTGCTTGGCGATGGACTGCGAATGGGGAATGGCGTTCGCCTTTCGCTGGTGACGCTTTGCAGCTTTGCGTCTTGATTTCCACTTTGAACTGGAAACGCGGGAAAACGGTCGTGAATCAGGCAAAGTCCGCGCGAACCTATCTACGAAGAGCCGCTGGCAGTTGAAACGAAAGTGATGAAGCGCCGGCCGTGACATATCTGCGTGTGCAGCTGAAGACGCTGGCGATACGAGCGCGGACGAGAGAGAGAGAACAGGA
>JAASGT010000927.1:0-13829 GCA_023334315.1 Globisporangium alternatum
CGGGTGACAGGAGATGCCTACTCCGAGGGTGTTGGGTGCTTTAAGTTTACTTAGAGCACATGACCCACAATACAAAACAGAAGATCGCTTACTTGTCGTGTTGGTACTTTGGTATCTCATGGTAAGTTGGCGATCTTCTGAAGTGTGACAATATTATATAGCAAGAGTTTTTACGATGGTAGGATCTTTCTCAATTCACACTAGTTGTTTCAAAATTCAAGTTATTCTACGAATTATTAATGGCACAATCGTCCGTTTGTCACAGCACCAGTTCGGTGAACCCGAGCCGAGTCGAGCCCTTCGAGCCATGTAGACCGAGCTCGCATGCTCAGATACGAAATGTTTCTGATTGGCCATTAAATAACTCAGTCTCTACATTTCATCCAATCAATGTTCAAACGCTACTTCCTGATTTCCAGACGCCAGTTTTTACACCCACCTGGGCCAAATCTACATACTATTCCCGCAGCACATCCACACCGCATCACCCAGGAAGACAAGACGACGGAAGACAAGAAGAGGAAACATGGGCATCTCGATCGCGAACGTGCTGCTGCTGCTCGTGAACGCGGGCTTCCTGGCCGCGGGTGTGCTGCTTATCAGCTTCGCGTCCAAGCTCAAGGCCACGGGCTGGACGGACGCGCTCGAGGGCACGGACTACGAGTCCACTGCGCTGCTGGCGATCACGGCCGTTAAGGTGCTCGGCATCGCGTCGATCGTGCTCGCGCTGCTCGGGGCCGTGGGCGCTATCACGCGCAACCGCATTGTGCTGCTGCTCTACATGATCGTCATGGTCGTCATGATGCTCGTCTTTGGCGTGATCGGCGGCACGGCGTTCTCGTTCAAGGGCAAGATGGGCGACTGGAAGGCCGCGACGTTCCCTGCCACGGACGACGAGACGTCACTCGGCGAGACCTTCAACGAGGCCTACTGCTACGCGCAGGGTGCGTACTTCTGTAACAACGCGACGGCCCGCGAGGCGATCAAGATCTTCTTGCCGGACGTCTCGGACACGGTCGTGGCGCTGCTCCCCGAGGTGCAGGGCATTAACTCTCTCTGTGACAAGTACAACAACACCGTCTCAGGCATGAACTCGGTCTGCACGGCCTGCGCGCAGGCCAAGCAGTTCGCCAAGTACGACAAGATCCTCACGTGGGCCAACGACAAGTGCCCGCGCACGACCGCCACGAACACGTGGTGCGGCCAGTTCCTTGCCACGAGCAAGGCCGGTGCCGTGTACACCAACTCGCCCTACTCGCAGTGCCGCGACATTTTTTTGGGCATCGCGGTCGACTGGTCGAATAGCCTCGCGATCATGGGTCTGCTGGCCGCGCTCTGCGCCGCGTTCCTCGTTGGGCTCTCGTGCGCCTCGCGCCGCTCCAAGCACGCCGCCGCGGACGACGTTACGCGCAAGGCGTAAGCCAAAGTCCAGTCTCGTAGGTCTGCTGGTGCTGCTAGGCTTTTTGGTCTCATCGCCTCCATTGTGTGTCGTCGCTTTTGAATGCCCTCTTCTTTCTTTTCACCAACCTTGTGTCTGTACTTGCGGTGATGAATGCCATCACCAGTTTGTCCCATTTCCCATTGAGTGTGTGTGTTTCATTAGAGCATCTCCACGAGTCACCCTTCTGTTTGTGAAAGGTCGTGCTTGTGTCCAGTAATCGGCGCTTCAACACCAACAGCCACATTCCCAGCGTCAGTTCATTAGAACGAGGCTGCTGGTCACAAGAATGCAGCGCGTGGCGTCCGTGAAGAGCGTGCTCATGGAGAAGAAAGACGTTAACGACGGTCTGCAATCTCCCCTCTGTATGGCTTATGACGTTGATCTGCTAATGAATAACTCATGAATAACTCATGATCAAATACACTGAGCCCAACAGACGACTCGCGGCGCAGTCCCGAGTGCGTGGAGCGCGTGTGGACGGAGGAAGAAGACGGTGCGTGGGCCGTGGGGAAGGCGCCCGTGCAGCTGCTCACGGCGCTGCTGCAGCACGTACAGGACGACGACGTCCCTCAGGCCGAGCTCACTGCGCGCGCGAGTACGTTCTTCAGTTCTGCTGAGGTTTTGCTTAGTCTACGTGGTGTCCCATGGGTGCTGATAAGAAGCTGGTGGTGGTGCTGTATTATGGCGCATTGACAGTCCTGGAGGTGGAGCCGGGGAACCAGCTCGTGAAGGATCTCATGGTTGCCTTGAAGCAGCGTGAGACGATGGGTATGTAGCCATTCAACTAGCGAAAAGCTCACTAGGACTCACGTGGTGGCTTTGTCTTTATTGTGCAGAGGCCGAACTGGAGTCCGAGAGCGAGAGTGAGAGTGAAGAAGAGGAAGATGAGAGCGAGAGCGAAGACGAGAGCGAGAATGAAGCTCGAGAACAAGATGAACATAAAGATGAAGTATCTCCTCAGGGCAGCGAAGAGAAGAACAACGAGGAGAAGTGAGAAGTTGAGTTTATACGTTAGAGGCTGCTGTCGTTGCTGCTGATGAAGAAGTACTTGATACACACACGAGAGAGAGCAACGAATGCCTTGCGAACGACTGGGTTCGTCCTTTCTCCTACTTCTTTTACTCGTCCTGCTGCTGCAGCTTTTGCTGCTGCTCCATCACCTGCAGCACAAACAGCGCCACCCCAACGAGTCCGACGCTCGCAGCGAACCACCAGCGCTCCCACCAGCCCGTGAGGCTGTTGTGGTGCCGGAGCTGCTGAGCCTCAGCCTCGCGCTTGCGCTCTTCCACTGCCAGTTTCTCCTTCTCCTCGGTCTCCCGCGCGATGCGCAGCTGGTCCTTGATCACGTACATCTCCTTCCACATCTCGGCGCACGGCAGGCCGTCGATCTCCTCGATGATTGCCTGTGCCTTGGCCATGTTCTTCTGCTTCATTTGCAGCACGCAGAGCCCGATGAGTGCCCCGTAGAGCTGCTCGCTGTTGTCTCCACCATTGCTCTCGCTGTCACTGCTCATGTCCGCCGCTGATGTCGTCTTGCAGTGCTGCCGCGCGAGTGCCACACTCTCTTCGAGCAGCTCCTGCGCCTTGATAACGTCACCCTGCTTGGCGGCTTTCTGGGCAAACTTGGACAGCAGACTGCTGAGCACCAGCGCGCTCGACGAGTCATTCTTCTTGTCGTTGCGCAAGAACGCAAGCGCCTCGTCCAGGTACTTTTGCAGCTCGTCATCGACCTCGTGGCTCTCTTGAAAGATTTCCGCGAGCCGCTTCAACGCAGCGCCACGATGCTTGAGCGTCTGTGCGTCTTTGTTCCGGGGTAGGTTCGTGAGCGTGTTCACGAGCACGGCCTGGGCCTTGGTGTGCTTGGCCTTGTGCAGCACGAGGAAGTCGACTTTCCAGAGCACGAGCTTCATGAGTGTCACGATGTCCTCTTTCGACGTAAGCTGGCCGATGTGCACGCGGTCCACGACGAAGAGCACGCGCTCGAGCTTGTTGAGCGCCACATCGTCCTTCGTGGGCGCCTCGTTCAGAAAGTGTACGAGCACCTCGGCGGCGCGCAGGTGGCCACGCACGAGCTTCTTCTTCTCAAAGTGCTCGAGCACCTTCCACGCCGACACCTCACCCTCGTACTTGACGAGCTTGAACTTTGGGTTCGCGACCGGGTCCACGAGGTCTAACTTCGCCAGCAGGAACTGGTCGAGTACGTCCTGGTGCGTCGCGGCGTCTTTCTCCGCGAGCGCCAGCGCTTTGTCGATAACAAGCACCGTCTGCTCGTCCTTGCCCAGCTGCCTGCACGTCTTGCTGAGCCACAGCAGCGCGTTGAGCGCGATGGCCGTCTGGTTGTGCTTCATGGCCGCGGTCTCCGCCTTGATGAGGTAGATCTCGGCGTTCGTGAGCTTCTTGAGCGTAAAGCAGACGCGGCCAGCGTTCAGGTACAGATGCGCCTCGAGGTCGCGCCGGTTCGGACACTCGGGAAACTGCTTGAGCGCGTCGAGGATCACCGAGTGCGCTGAGCTGAAGTCGTTACGACGTGAGTAGCAGGCCGCCAGTGCGCTCAGCAGGTCGTAGATGCGCTCCTTCTGCGGCGCCGTCTGGTTCGGACTCTTGCGCGCGAACACGAGCGCACGCTTGTAGTGCTCGATGGCCTTGATGTCATCGTTCACCTTGGTGTACGCGGCCGCGAGGTTGCCGTGGATCAGCCCCGTGTACTCGTCGCGCTGCAGCAGGTGGCACTCGCGCAGCGCCTCGAGGCTGCAGTCGATCGAGACCTTGTACTTGCCCGTCTGGAACTGCAGGCGAGACGCGTTCAGCAGATCTTTCACTCTCTTCTCGCACTGCATCGCGGCTTGCAGCTGGTTCCACTCTTCCCGGAACGATGTGTCGCCCGGCGAGAGCTCCATGGCCTTCTTGAAATCCGCCTCCGCTGTGGGAAACGCGCCCAGGTGGAAGTGCGCAAAGCCCCGGAAGAAGAACGCGCGCGTGAGCGCTTCTGTGGTCGATACGCCCTGGTTACTCGCCGGTGGGCTGTTGTTGTTGTTGTTGTTGTTGTTCTCCGGGTCTTCCTCGACGACAACGGCGGCCTTGCTCTCGCGGTCGAGCGCCACGATCACCTGCATCGTCTGCGTGGCCTCCGCCGGAATGAGCGCCCACTGCTGCAGCTTGCTCATCGCGCCCAGCACGTTCATGCGGCACGACACCACGAGCTCGCGCTCCTGCAAGTGCTACAAGTTCACACACACGCGTATCAGTAAGCCGCTATGAGCCCTGCATACAATGGACAGCTCATAGGCGTCGTGACGAGCGAACGCACCTTGACCTGCGACTTGGTGAGGTGCATGAGCAGGTCGCGGTAGAGCGGCAGCGCGTCCTTGTACCGCTCGGTGCGCATGAGCTGGTCGGCCTGCTGCTTGAGCCCGAGCGTGAAGCTGCGCAGCCGCGCCTCGGCGTCTGTGTCCACCTCGTGCTCATAGTTGTTGCTGACAGCAGTAGCTGCTGTGGACGCTTTCACGAGTGCCACTGGGGCCACAGGCAGCGGCTCGACGCTCTTCTCGTTCACCATGTGGTTCTTGCCTTTGGCGCTTGTGCTGATATGTGATTATGACACACGAGGAAGGCGTCTTGCGCGCGAGCAGCTCCGCAGTGGCACTGCTGCTCACCTTGCTGAGGTTGTTGGGAAAATTTGTTTGAGCGAAAAGCGAACCGACGCCTCGACCAAATATACTGGATTCAGTATGGATCGGTCGAACATAGTTTAAGAAAAGCCGAATACCATGTCTTAAACAGTGATTTCGTCTGACCCATACTGAATCCAGTACAAACAGCCGAACCCATTGTCACGCGCTCGGCCAAATAGGCGAAAATCTCCAACACATTTTTTTGAATAAACAGCACTTAAAAGGTTTTGTTTATTTTTCTGTTTTTGTGCGTGGGATTATTTTCGGGACATACGGGACCTTACAAAAAGCAAGCTAATAGAATTGAAACGAGGGACAAGAAGGCAAATAAGTTTCTACTATTTTGTTGTGAATTTAATGTTTTTCGTTTACAAAATCTCGGATAATTGAGCAAAAACAACGTCAAATAATCAGGACATGCGCTGCTGCTGTTGCTGCTCCAGCAGCTTGTGCTGGCGCCGCAGGTCCATGGGCCGCCGCTGCGAGTCCTCCTCGATCTTCTGGAAGCCGCTCGTGCGGATGTGCAGATCTTCGCAGCGCCGCAGCACGACCACCGGTGGCCGAGCAGTCGCCGCTGGACTCTTCTCGCCGTCCTCCACCGCACAATACTGCGCCTGCTCAGCCGCGACTCGTCGCGTTGCACGTGCTTCGTTCTGATTGGACTCCGCTGCGACTTGCGGCTCCTGGGGGCGTCGTTGTTTGCAGATCGTCTGGTTGTCGGGCGTGCTTGTGGGCTTGAGCTGCTGGATGTTGTTGTTGTTGCTCGCGTGAAGCACGTGTCGCTTGTTCACTGCGTTGTCCATTGTGGAGCTAGCAAGTGTGGCTGTTGTTTGTTGGTGAGTGAACTGGTCGCCTGTGCTTTGCTTGTCATACTTGGTGTCCATTTTTAACCTGCAACATGACACATCTTATCATGGGTACACTTTCTACGTTTACATACCCTTTCTAAATCGATTGGATCGATTTACAGTAAACGGAATAGAAGTCTTCACAATCCAATATACCTGTTACAATTAATACGTGCATCTCCAAACCTGAATGATTGACAGGTAATGTAGCTTGACGGAGATCGATTTAGCAAGGGCATTCGTTTTCCGAGGGAAACGGGGGAATGAGTATGGGCCAGCGGATTGAAAGCCCAGCAACGGCAAAGCGCATCATCGGACATCGGACGCCCACCGCAGCACCCAGCAGCACGCCCCCTTCTCTCTCATCTCTAGCAAACAACATGGCTGCCTACAAGACCCCTTCGCTCGTGAGCTACACGGCCATCGACGCCCAGAGCGCGTCTACTACGCAGCAGCAGCTGCTCGCGCTCTACGAGAGCAACAGCTTCTACGACGCCGCCGCTGTCTCTGTGCTCGAGGCGTACCTCGCCGAGCAGCTCGCGAACGCGACCATCGACATCGACGCGAACCTGGCGCTGCTCAAGCTCTACCTCGTTTTCCCGGAGCACCTGGACGCCGACAAGGTCGCCAAGGTGCTCGTCAAGGGCATCCAGGCCACGCCGTCGCCGTTCTTCACCGGCGCGTCCACGATCGTGCCCGAGAGCGTGCGCGAGGATGCGAACGTCAAGCTCGCGCTGGAAGCCGGCTTCCTCCTGCAGTCGTGCCTCTTTGAGGAGTTCTGGAAGCTCGACCTGTCGTACGCCAGCGCCGTCGCGGGCTTCACCGACGCCGTGCGCGCGTTCATCCTCGACGCGCTCCGCAAGAGCCACAGCGTGCTTTCGACCGCCGTGATCAAGTCGTCGCTGCACATCTCGGACAAGGAGGTCGCGGACGTGATCGCGGCTGAGAAGTGGACTGCGCTCGAGGGCGACCTCGTCAAGGTCACGCCGAACGAGGACAATCAGGTGCGACCAAAGAAGATCCAGGAGAAGATCGAGTTCGAGGACGTGCTCAAGGTCATCGACACGCTCTCTAGATAGGTTCTCTGATTTAATCGCCGTTTCCGCGAACAAACGGAAGGAAGTAGGGATCGACTCGGTAGACGACACACCCCCACGACGAGCCTTGTGTGAGTGAGTGTTGCGTGAGTTCCTAATACAGCAAGCTGCCTTCCCGTGCGTCTCCTCTATCTACTGATTTGCCTATGATAGCTCTCGTTCACCATACGAGACAAACACAAGCCAACACGAAAGGATCATTACGGTATTTGCTTGTTTTCTTCTAATTAACACATGAACAAGACGACTCCACAAGTGCGAGAGATCAAGAGACTGACGACACCTCTAGGCGGCTTGTTAACTTACTCTTCCTCTCTTTATCCACCATGCACCCGTCTCTCTACTCTCTCTCTATGTCTGTCTCCACCCCACCATATTCGCTCTACTCGTCCGCCTGAATGTTGCTGGAACTGTTGTCGCCGACCGTGCCATTCGACTGCGCGGCCATGACGGTGTCCATCATGCCGACGACGCCCAGGATCTGCTTCTGCATCCGGAGCTCCTCGGTGATCTTCTCGTGGAGCTTGACAAAGAGCTGGTCGATGAGCATCGACTGGCTCAGCTTGGGCGCGTAGATATCGCACACGAGCGTGCACACGTGGATGAGCAGCGACGAGTACTTGGGGTCCGTGACGTACTTGATCAGGAACGCGAGCAGCGGCTCGAGCGAGTCCTCGTCGCGGCCCGAAAGCGCGCGCTCGAGCCCCACGCGCAGACGCAGCTCCTCCAGCATGCTGGCCACGATGATCGGCGAGCGCGTGTCCAGCGCCTCGTTCAGCGCCTTCTTGTAGTCGAATTTACGCAGCGCGCGGTCGTACGGCGCGATACGCTTGTGTCGCGTGCTCGCGACCGTGAAGTCGTTCGGTGCGGGCTTGGCGTTCTTGCCGCGGATAAAATACTTGTAGGTGCCTCCTCGGATGATCGCCTGGCGACTCTGCATGTCCTGGAGCTCCGCCTTCTTGACGTTGCGGCGGCGCACCGAGAGCATGCCGTCCGCTCCGCCCGTGAGCAGGTGCGAGTTGGTCGGTGACATGCCGAACGCAAGCAACGCGCTCTTGTACTTGAAGCCGTGGGTCACCTCGTAGGTCTTCAGGTCGTAGATCTTCAGGTGGCCATCGAGCGAACCCGTGAGCAGGCGGGTACCCGTGCCGTCCAAACCGATGCTTGTGATCGTCTTCTGGTGGCTCGAGAACGAGTGCAGCAGGCGGCCGCCGCTGAGAATGTCCCACACCTTGACGACGTTGCCACCGGCGGACATGAGCAAGCCGCCGCCTGGCATGATCAGCGTGGCCTCGACTGGCGCGCCGTGGTTCAGTGACATCGTGCTCGACGCCACCGTCTGGTCCGACGTACGCAGATCCCAGAGCTTCACCGTGTGATCGTACGAACCAGTGGCCCAGACATTCTGCGACGAAGGGCTCGCCGCCGACGTACGCACGTAATCCTTGTGCTCGCCGAGGAGCGCCACAGGCTTGCCCGTTGGCAGGTCCCAGTACCGTGCGGTCTTGTCGTCTGAGCAGGAAAGCACGTGCACGTTGTCGCTCGAGAAGCGCGTGCTGCGCACGGCAGCCGTGTGGCCTTTAAAGGTACGCAGGATCGCGCGCGTGCCAATGTCGAGCACCTGCACCTGCGGCGCCTCGCCACCGGCGACGATCAGGCGGCCGTCGGAGCGGAACGTGCCCGAGTACACGACATCACGGAAGCGGCTGAAGGTCTTGGTGATCTCGTTCGTGACTGTGCTGTAGAGGTGGATGCGCGTGGACGTCGTGATCGCGACGTTGTGCGGCGCCACGGGCGAGACGTCGATGTGCGTGATCGGGCCGAGCTGCTGCAGCTCCTGCGGCGTCTGGAACTTCTTCCAGTACGTGTTCTCGACCGTCTCGATCTCCGTCGTCGGCGGGAACTGCTTGAGCACCAGGCGCTTGAACTCGCTGCTGGTCGCCATGGCTGCTTTGCTTGCTGTCAACGCCTCTCTTCTCACTTCTACCGCTTCAGACCGCTTGTCGCCAAGAGCTCCGCCGCTTTAAACTCGCCAACCAACCAAATGTGGCGCCAAGCAAAAGGGTGGACACCGTGGCACTGTACACCACCTTATTACAAGATCGATCTTCTATAAAGATTCACACAGAAACCGACACTACCGTTGCAACTTGAGAGGTACAAGTTGCACAAAGAGGGGTCCGTACGGTATTCTTCTGTCTCCCACCACAGCAAGCAAGCTGATCGGAACCCGCGCGCACACAAGATGGACGAGCACCTGCGCCGCAAGGACGTCGTCTGCACCGCGGCGCTGCTGCTGGAGAGCGAGGCGCTCACGTGGAGCGTACCAAACGGCGCCGAGGTGGATGCGGGCCAGGTGGTGGGCTCCGCGGGGCTCATCGAGCGCGGCAACCTGCACCAGCTGCTCGCTCCCTGCCGAGGAAAACTACGGATTCAAAAGCTGGACAACGGGAAGCAAGCTGCTGCTGCTGTTAATGGTGCTACTACTGCGGGAGGCAGTAACAATGATACCGGAGACGAAGCGAATGCGGTGACGGCTGAGAAAAACGCAGGTGATGGTGGCGGTGGTGATAAGCAGACGGAGAACGGTGACGTGGTCGTGGCGTTCGTGGAGTACTGCATCCACCCGTTAAAGAGCGGCCGCACGTGCATGATGTGTCTGGAAGTCGTGGACGAGAATGAGGAGGACATAGACGGCGAGCGACGGTCAGTCAACGTTGTGTCTCATGGCCAAGTGCTGCGTCTCAACATTGAAGAAGCGAGTACGTCCCGAGCCATTTGGATTGTGTGTCGACCAAGTGAAGGTGAATTAGTGTATAATGTCTCGTGTGTGGTGGTGTGTTGTTTGCTGCCACAGAGAGATTCGACTCGGACAACATTAAGCGCCAGCTTGGTGCGAAGAAGCTGTCACTCGTGCTGGACCTGGACCACACGCTGTTGCACGCCGTGCGCGTGACGGACGTCGTGGGCGAGATTCCGAAGACCGGTACACAACCACGAACTGTGAACTCGCGAGAGGCCTCAGACTATTTTGTTCTGCGGTTTCGTAACCATTTCCTGCCTCTATATGTATGTGCATACCAGACGACACGTTCTTTTTCTACATCCCTGGCATGAACGGACAGCAGCACGTCGTGAAGCTGCGTCCAGGCCTTGACATTTTTCTACGCGAGCTCTCGGCGCTGTACGACCTGTTCATCTACACGCACGGCACGCGGCTGTACGCCGAGCAGATCGCGAGCATCATCGATTCGAAGGGCACGTTCTTCCAGCATCGCATTGTGGCGCGAACGGACACCCCAGACATGGTGCACAAGTCGCTTAAGCTGCTCTTTCCGTCCAGCGACGACTCGATGATTCTTGTGCTCGACGATCGCATCGACGTTTGGAAGGTTGGTGACACGTAGCGGTTGGGAACACGCTGATGACGGTGCGTGACAACTGAAAAATGCTTGACAACGTGTTTGTGTTGTGTGTCGATGTGTAGGAGAACGAAGGCAACGTGTTCCTGATTGAGCCGTACCATTATTTCAAGTGCACAGCGGAAATCAACAACGCAGCGGGCAAAGGAGTCGGTGGAGGGGACGACCAAGGCCCTGGCGCAGACGACGACAACCATTTGGACCATGCGCGAAGTGTGCTCAAGGTAAGGATGATCCTTGTTTTCATCAGAATCCATCGCGAGGATGGGCATGCGTGACTGACTAACTAGCTGCTGAAATGGTTCTGACTGACTAATGCGCATGTGTTCTTTAACCTGGCGCGAGCAGCAAGTTCACTCGGCATTCTACGATGACCACCAGGGAATTACGGTCGAAGAGCAAATGGGTGGAAACGGGCGGGATGTGAAGGAGATCCTGGGAACGGTGCGTGGCTGTACCACTTAAATTTGCTGGGTCACACCTGACCAGTTAGTCTTATCTAACAGAGAATGCTTGTGTGTATGTGTAGCAAAAGCGCTCCGTGCTGGCCGGTTGCAACATCGTGTTCAGTGGTGTTTTCCCCATCGGCGGTCATCGTGGACCAGAGTCCCATCATCTGTGGCGTTTAGCTGTGGACCTTGGAGCGTGCCCCAGCATGGTGATGAACGACTTCCCGATCACGCACTTGGTCATCCACCCTGGACGTCTCGGTACCCAAAAGCACGTGCAGGCCAAGGCGACCCCGAACGTGTTTGTCGTCACACCTGAGTGGATATTCAAGTGCGCTCGAACGTGGTCGCGTGTCTCCGAGAAGGATTTTCTTGCAGACGAGTGGAAGGCGAAACAGGAGAGGCTTGCGCGAGAGTCCGAAAAGGCTGCCGAGAACGTGGCCGAGGCGCCAGCAGCACCAGTGGTTCCGATAACTCCAGTGGCTCCAGTGACTCCTGATGCCACTTTACTTGCACCAGTATCTGTCGAGTCACTTGCTCCAGGAACGAAACAGGTTGTCGAGTCGCTGGAACAAACCGAAGCTGCTTCCACGAAGGCAATCGATGGTGCGAAGCCTAACGAGAGTGCTGTTCCTGCACCAGTGGCGAAGAAGATGAAGGCTGTAAGCTTTGCAGCGGATGTGCCAGATGGCGAAGAAGAAGAGATGAAAGAAGGAGAGAAATCCGCAATCAGTGATGCTTCGACCATTTTCCCGAACTCTTCCAGCTCGCGACAGCGAAGAGTGCCCGTGCGACGAGTCATTAGGGGGGCAAGAGTTGGAGGTGTGCGTATCCCAGAGCACAAGGGCGTTGTTGCGAGCGGCGGCACTTTCGATTTTCTGTCCAAGATTACGCAGATCGGCGCAGCAAAGCGAGAGCAGAAACCGATGACGGAGCCAGCATCGAAGCCAGCTGTTAACAACAAACCAGTACAGCCTGCGCCCGTGAAGGTAATCATCGATTTGTGCTGCACGAACACTTGTCAAACTTGCCAGGAATTAACGTTGTTGTCGTGTGAATGCATGTAGGACGTCGACGATGCTTTCCTCCGACTGATAGAAGCAGAAGAGCGTGAAAATGCAGTTGAGTCGAAGCGCAAGTTGGAGTCGGACAATGTGAAGGACATGCTTTCTGCGCGACGACTGAAAAAGGCCAAGGCTGCAGCCTCAGCCTCGTCTGCGATCCAAACGCCAAGCGAAGATGACGACGATGACGGAGACAGTGATGTGCGTTTCTCTCATGAAAGTTGTCTGCATGTGTGTGTGAACCTCTGTGTCTGATTGTGCAACCGTTGTGGTTCTCTTTTGTAGCTGGACGACTTGGAAGCGGACATTCTGGACGGCTTCTAAGACAGAAAGACGGTGAGCAACATGCATAAGAGCAAGCGCGCTGCCGGTACGATCACCCGCATTCACCAGGTACATTTTTCACTCCTCACTCAGCCTTTTCAGCTGTAGCCGCGCGTGACTTGACCTTCTGACTATCACTCTTGTTGCTCTTCATGGCAGGAGGTGAAGTCATCTCAGAAACACAAGAGGCGCCGCTTCATTGAACTCGCCTCAGTAAGGTATGTCGATAGTTTCTGTCATCTATAAAAACAACTTGCAATAGAAAAAGAGACAACGACACAAGCGCAATGCGGCACCAAGAAGTATGGCCCAGGCTGCAAAGCCCACTTCGCAAATACCCGCATCGGTACGAGCTTTCTCTTCAGCTGCGCATCATGATGTTGCTTGGGTTGAATTTG
The DNA here is from genome assembly GCA_023334315.1 of Globisporangium alternatum. NCBI lineage: Eukaryota > Oomycota > Peronosporomycetes > Pythiales > Pythiaceae > Globisporangium > Globisporangium alternatum. The sequence goes on from JAASGT010000927.1 coordinate 12,715, forward strand.
TACAGACTTGCAAGGATCCAGCAATCGGTTGATGGCAGACAGAGCTCTTCTGCTGGTTCCTGTGCACAACACCTCGAAGCACGGTGTGCCGGTGTTCTCCAAGCCCATGATGTTTTTGAAGCGTGGACGAGAAGGGAAATGGCAAGGTAGGTTTGGATCATGTTCATAGAAAAATGGTTGATTAACAATACTCTCACAAGGCAATACGACAGAAGTAGCTACTTGGCTGTGCTTGCTGGGCCGACAGACCAAGTTGAGCGCATACAAGATGCGTTCGGTGCACGCGGTTAAACACGTGGTGAGGTAGCGCTCGTGGCATTCGATTAACGGCGGCTAGGAGCTGGGCGGAAGCCTTCGTAGGCGTTGAGCACGTTCAAGCGACCGTGACCGTACTGGTTGTTTGGCCACGCAAGGTCCGAGGTACCGCCGCAGGTCATGTTAGTCGCACCAAGGCCCTTCTGGTCCGTGGTGGTGTACAGCGCGATCTTGACTTCGTCGATCGCCAGGTCTGGCTGAGCGCTCAGCAGGAGAGCGACAGCGCCCGTCACGTGAGGGGCAGCCATCGACGTGCCCGAGTAGACGTCGTAGGCCGTGTCGCTGTCCGGCACCGACGACTTGATGTAGAAACCTGGGGCTGAGATGTCCGGCTTGCGACGGCCGGCGACGGTTGGTCCCACGCTGCTGAACCAAGCCAAGAGATCGTCGCTGTCAGTGGCGCCAACACCAATGACGTTCGGGTAGTCACCTGGGGAGCCCGCCGTGCCGCAGTCTGGGCCGCTGTTTCCCGACGAGAAGACTGGGACGATACCCGCCTTGACCCAAGCGTCCACAGCAGACTTGAACCAGAGGTCACCACCAGAGCCGCCCCAGCTGTTGTTCACGACGTGCGGCGCCTTGGTGCAGTCCGGGTTGTTGCCCTGGGTGTCCGTTGGACAGATAATCCACTGCGCGCAGTCCACGATGTTGGACTCGAAGATGTAGCCGTCAGCGTCAAGCGACATCTTGCAGCTCATCCACGTGGCGCCTGGAGCGACACCGACACCCTTGGCACCAGCAATCGTGCCCATGGTGTGGGTGCCGTGACCGGCCGGGTCGTTTGGCGTCTCAGTCAGCTC
>JAASGT010000928.1:0-13817 GCA_023334315.1 Globisporangium alternatum
CGGTTGTCTCTGAGCCCTTCGGCTTCTGGTCTGACTGACTCTTCTTCTTCTTGCTCTTGTTTTTCTTCCGCTCATTGCGATCTCCAGTTGCTCGAATCAGATTGACTTCAAGGACAGCTCGGCAGAAGTCCGATTGTTTATGCCCGAAGCACTGCTGCGGCGTCTTCATCATTCTCTACGGCCGCCGCGCGATTCTCAAAAAGTGCAGAGCCTTCGCCAGGCGACATCGGCCGTGTAAGCACAACAACCCAAAAGAGACGCTTGGGCTCACAACTCATACATTATTTCCTTACCGCTATTTCGCTCACGGATTCCACCGCGTATCTCTCTTTCAATCACTTCTTGGCGGACTGCTCTTCGAGCCACGCGACAAAGTCGTTGACGACCGCGTTGCGGATGTGCGGAGGCTCGTTGCTGAGGTCGTGCGAGCCGCCCGGGTACGCCTTGAACTGCTTGTCCTTGCTGCTCGTCTTCTTGTGTAGCTCCTCCGAGCCCGAGATGTGGCAGACCTGGTCTCCCGTCCCATGCTGCAGCAGGTACGGCGTCTCGATCAGGTGGAACTTGTCCTGGATGTGCTCGAGCGCGTCCAGGATCGCCAGCCCCGTGCCGATGCGCAAGCGGCCGTTGTAGAAGAGCGGGTCGGCGCGCTTCAGTTCGTCCACGAGCGCGGCCACCTCCGGAGAGCTGTTGCGGCCGCGGTTACCGGCCGCGAACGGGATCTTGGGCGCCACGGCGCGCAGGAACTTGCCCACCCGCTCCACCACCGGGGACGGACGCGAGGTCTCGTGGATCTGCACGGCGGGACAGAGGATCACGGCGCCGTCGACAAAGTCCTTGTCAACCTTCGTGAGGATGTTGAGAATCATGAGGCCGCCCAGAGAGCTACAAATAGAGAGAAGGCATATGAGAACACTAACTAGCCCATGCATTGTCGCGAACGATAGACAGCATTCCACTCACCCGCCGTGCAGGAAGACCTTCTGGCCCTTGTACTTCTCCTTGACGACCTTGACGAACTCGATCGCGTCCTCCGCGAGCGTGTGTACGCTGGAGAAGTAGCCGTGGCGGCCGTCGCTGCGCCCCATGCCCTCGTGGTCGAGACCAGCGATGACGAAGCCGCTCTGCAGCAGCTCGACCATGAACGTGTTGTTGCGCGCGCTGTGCGAGTTCATGCCGTGTAGCACGACCACGACGCCCTTAGCCGCCGCATGCGAGTCGAGGTGCTTGGGCAGCCAGAAGCGGTAGAAGATGCGCGCCACCTGGCCACGCGGCCGCGGCCGCTGCAGGAAGCCCGTCTCCTCGGCGCCCCGCGCGATGTACTCCTGTAGGAACTTGCACTCGATCTCCGTGAGCGGGTGCAGCAACCGCGGGTTGTGCGCATCAATGCCCGGTCCGAAGATGTAGAAGAGCGCAGCGACGGCGAAGATGCCCGCGGCAGCTACCGCCCAGAACGTCCACATAGTCGCGTTCTCAGTGCTGAACTCGTCGTGATTTTGCGTCAACACATCTCAGAGAAACGAGTTCAGATAGTGTGAACCACACTAATACACGTGGACTACATACTTTGAGTCATCGATCTTTTCACACATTTGGCTCAGATGGCGTTTGACTATGATGGACACCTTCAGTCGCTCTCGGCTGCCTGTGATACGAGCGCATGTGTTCTGTGTGTAAATGGGCCCACACGTATGCGCATAGGCAAACCAATCTCTTACATTGACGTTTGAGGTTGCTGCACGCAAAGGTGCGCCGTCTGCTGCAGCTGTATTCTTCGCATCTTCTCTGCTGCGCTCTTGAGAGGTCCAGTCAGGCGTTCAGTCTATTAACGTTCAGTTTATTATTCTAGGGGACAACGTGTCATCGAGTCGAAATGAATGTTGCGCGAGCGTGCGTGGACAGCCACAAGCGAGTTTTTACTCAAGAGCCCAAAGATCCACCCACATATGGGCAGCTCCTGCAGCACCGTGCAAGTGGTCGAGCGCGGCGGCCGCTACGGAGGAGGAGAGGCAGATGACGCCGCCATAAGCGACGCGCGGACGCTCGAGTCGCTCGCATCGGTCGCGACGACGCAGGACGCGGACGCCACAGAGCCGCCCATGCGCATTACAGTGACGAACGTGCGCGAGAACGAGGGCGTGACGCACCCGCTCGTGCTGCTCGAAGGCTGGGTGGTGAACATGCCCGCGAAGCACAATAACAGCAGCAGCAACAGTAACGACAGCAGTGACGCATGTGCGTACATCCAAGCGTCATTCCGAGAATGTGGCAGTCCGATCAGCAATAGCAATACCAACAGCAGTCGCAGAGGCGGGCTCTGCTGGCCCGTGGTGCCTGCCACTGGCCACTTCAAGGCGTTCGTGCTGCTGCCAAAGCCTGGCGCCTACGCGATCCATCTGCAGATCGCGACGGTATCATTTGTGCTCAACCTGCGCTTCGCTCAGCTGCCAACAAAGTATTTTGTGCGCTTCCACTACCAGAAACCGTATGACAGCAACCAGGGCTTTGACGCGCCCACGGAGGTTGACAGCTCAGACAATGCCGCCATCGACCGGATCAAACTCAACGCGCTGGTGCTGCAGACCGCATTCGCTGAGCTACTGCAGCAGGCGGGTGGCCACAGGAAGACGTTCGCGCTCGAGCTCGGCGACGACGGTCTGCCGGTCGTGCACTTGCTGCGCTCGCAGTACTCGACCGCCCACGCGCGCGCCATGGACGACGACGAGCTGCTGATGCGCCTGCGGCAGGACGTGATGCAAACAGAGACGCGACCTGCCGTCAATAGGGATAGCAGCAACAGCTATGGTGATGGCGATAATGACAGCAGCAGCCAGCTGTGCTTCAAGCACGTCGTGATCCTCGGCGGCGCGCACTTTGATCGCCACACGCGCGAGATCTTTGGCCACAAGGAGCTGGCGGACGGCAACCTAGTCGTCTTCGGCTCCTGCGGACTGCACACGTGGCCGCGTGCGCTGGAAGAGCTCACTGCGTGCTGTCTGAACAACACGCGCTTCCTGCCGCAGGTTTTTCTCCGCGACTGCGCTGGACGAGGCAGCTACTGGGCCAAGTACGCGTCCGCAATCAGTCGGCTGCTGCAACTGCTCGGAAACAGCTTTGGGCTAGCGTACCAGCGTGAGGGCGTCATGAGCGCGGGCTTCCACCAGCTCAACCATCTGCTCTCCGTCTTTGAGCCCACTGCGCTCGTGCACGTGTCGACGTTTTCGCACCCAATCGGCGACGGACGCTTCTCGCTTTTGGACCAGTCGGCGCTCGTGGCTGTGGATGCAGGGAGCTCGGATGAGGACGAGGAGCACGTGGTTCACCTGGACGACCTCTCGCTGGACGCGCTGGCGGTGAAGTGCGCGTGGATCGTGTCGCGCAGCAGGCGGCGCAGCAGCAGCCTGGAGCCGCGGAGAAGCGCCGCCGCCGCATGACGGTAACAGAAGTAAGAAATCAGCGGCGCAACCCTTGTTCATCACCATGACGATCCCTAATCTTGATGAAGCACAGATATTCCGTTTCTGTCCTAGTTTGATGTGGCAAACACTAAATATAGCCATCTGAGTTGGGTTCAATAGTTATCCTACCTACCTGTGCATTTCCGAAAAGCGTAGCGATGGAGAGACAAGAAGTAGAAGAAGGCGGTGAATTGGACGTGCGCATGCGTGTGGAGATCGCGAACCTCCGCGAGAACGAGCGACTCCTGTACCCGTTGGTACTTGTGGAAGGCTACGTCGTGGTGAGCGACGATGAGCCCGCCGTCACTTTCATTGAGACAGGGCTCGCTTCGCCAGTGCACAGCTCGGACACGGCAACGTCGTCAACCCCAACGCCGACGAGTGCGCTCTCGTGGCCGGTTGTGCCGGAGACGGGCCACTTCAAGGCGTTCGTGATGCTCCCACGGCCGGGCAAGCATGAGATCCAGCTGCGCGTGCGCGGCTCGCTCATGCGCGTGCTCGCCATCCGCTACGCGCGTCCAGTCACGAAGCACATTGCGCGCTTCCACTATCAGCAGTCGCCCAATGCCACGCGCGGCTTTGACGCGCCGCCTGGCGTCGACAACTCGGACGACGCTGCACTCCAGCGGGTGCGACTGGGCGCGCTGCTTATGCAGACGTGCATCGCTGAGATGTTCCACAAGCAGGAGCTACCGCGCGCCACGATCGCGCTTGAGTTCGACGACTCGGCCGAGTGCCAAATGCCTCTCGTGAACCTGCTGGTGACGCCAGCTGACTCGATCTACAACGCGCTCGCCGAGCAGAATGCATCGGTCCGGGAAGATAGAGTCACGTTGGGCCACTTCGTGCACGTGGGCTCGAATCACTACGACCCAGAGACCCGGGAAGTCCCAGACCACCGCGCGCACATGTATGGCAACTCGTACTTGTTTAGCGCTGTGGCGCTGCACACGTGGCCGAGTTCGCTCAGCGAGCTCACCAAGTGCTGTCTGGACAACAAGCAGATCGACCCAAGCATCTTAAGTGACGATAGCGTTGGTCGAGGCAGCTATTGGGGCAACTTCGCCACGGGTTTTGGCGTGTTCATGCACCTTTTTCTCCGCTCCACGAGGGTTCAGGATGATGGTGACGGGATTTTCGGTCGGGGCTTCGACAACACCAACCGCCTGCTGAGCGTGTACGAACCGACGTATGCGTCGTCCGAGCCGGCGTTCGTGGACTTGAGCGCGCGAGAAGAGGGCGAAGAAGCAGGTGCCACACCGTTTGAGCTCAACTACGACGTGCTTGAGGCGTTTGGTGACGATGTGGAAGGCGCGTACGTGAACGAGACGACGCTGCTGGCGCTCAACGAGGTCTGTCCGTTCATCAAATCGGGGAGCAAACTGAGCCAGGCACGGAAGGATGCAGCGGCTGCCGCATAGAGCTGACTATCCACTCAGCTCAATGACAGTTTGTACTTGTACATGCAGCTTGGGAACGTTCAATGAACTTTCATGGTGTGTATTGCATCACTTCATGTAGCTCTCCACTTTCGTTTCCTAATTCAGTGTCCACATCAAGATATTTTCAGGAAATGATGTGGTGCACATAAACTCCCAAAAGTTCCACTTGATTTTGGCGGGATCCAAAGTGCACAATTCAAAGCAGCAACAAGAATGAGCGGCGACATGGAAGTGGACGAGGAGCTGGCGACGTTCAGCGCGGCGGAGGCTGCCGTGTACGACCGACAGATGCGCCTCTGGGGCGTGGAGGCGCAGAAGCGCATCCAGAACTCGCAGGTGCTCGTCTCGGGGCTCTCGGCGCTCGGCTCGGAGCTCGTGAAGAACCTCGTGCTCTCGGGCATGACCGTGACTGTGCACGACCCGCGCGCCGTGACGCAGGGCGTCGTCGACACGCAGTTCTTCTTCTTCGAGAGCGACATCGGCAACAACGTGAGTAGGTGCTGTGACTGTATATATGTGGCTGGTGGTGATAAGGTGGACTCAAGTGTGACAACGACAGCGCGCGGAAGCGAGTCTCGAGAAGGCCAAGGAGCTGAACCCTCTCGTGCAGGTGCACTGCGAGACCGCGCCACTGAGCAAGCTCTCGGATGAGTTCTTCCACAAGTTCACAGTTATCTGCCTGATTGGTGCTGACAAGGAGAATGAGGTGCGTTCTAAACACGCGTTATTGATTGTCTCGATGTGCGTCACCATCTAATATGTATGCATGTACGCAGCTCCGACTGGATGCGCTCTCGCGCGCACGTGAGATCGCGTTCTTCACGGCGCACTCGTTTGGCTTTGACGGCGTCGTGTTCGCGGATCTGGGCAAGCACTTGTACCGCCGTACGCCTGCAGGTGCGTCTGGCGCAGCGCCAGCGCCAGCGAGCGACCCGATCACAGTGGACTTCCCGTCGCTCGTAGACGCGCACCGGGTCAAGTGGGGCTCGCTCCAGAGCGCGCGCAAGAGAGGGCCGCAGATCCCAAAGATCTACGTCAAGTACCAGTGTACGTCTAGCTATCGTGATCATCATTAGGCATCACCATGCGTGCAAAGACTGACTTGTTCGATTGACTACTGTCGCTTAAACTACAGTGCTGCAAGAGTACAGAGCGCAAACGGGTGAAACGGAGATGACAGACGTGGGCGCCTTTGTGGCGTTTGCTCAGACTCAACTCCAGGCGCAGGGGCTCGCCGCCGACTTCTTCTCAGCCGAGGAGCTCAGGTTCGTTCAGTATGTCATTTCATGCCAGTGATCCACCAATGTCATTAATCTGGAAATTGCTATTGTATCTGCAGCTCACTTGCGGAGGTGGCTGGCGTAGACCTCGTGCCTGTGTGCGCCATCCTGGCCGGCATCCTCGGTCAGGAGATTGTCAAGGCGATCTCGCAGAAGGACGAGCCGATCTGCAATTACTTTTGCTTTGATGGCGCCACGGGGACAGTGCGACGAATCGGCTGATCTCGCAGTGTTGATCCAGGTATCGATCGTTTGCTATGACAGGACGACTCAAAGCTGCAGCAAGTAACGGTAATCGAGCGCGGATGCACCACATGCATTGCCAGCGAATGAAGGAATGAATACTCAAGCGGGTCTTGGATGTGGCCAGCGGACACCACTATACTTTTGATATTCTTACGCAAACCGATTGTCGCTCACGTAACTGTTTGAGGATTGTTGCTCAGCTCCAAGGGTCGGTGTCCAGTTTCCAGTTCAAGCGATGACTGTGCGATGGAATGAATGCAAGTGATCAGCGTACATGCTTCACAGGTAGCCCAGGTGAGTCCAGGAGTGCTCGTTACATTATCTAGCGAGTCATCATGTCGACGGCACTGGCTGCTGCGCATGCCAAGACGAAGGGCAAGCGCATGCTGCGCGAGGCGCTCGAGGGCTACGGCGAAGACGCGTTCACGCTCTCCGAGTGGAACGGCAAGAAGCGCGAGGCCGAGCAGCAGGGCAAGTGGACGTGGAAGCAGGGCGTGGCCAACACGAACGCCGCGATCAAGACGCGCTTCGAGAACGATGCGATCCAAGATGCCCTCAAGGCGCGCTTCGTGGACATCCAGACGGCGATGGAGCAGGAGATGACGGGTGTTCTGCATGTCCGAGGCTCAACATCAACTCAGCAGCAGCAGGACGAGGAGAGCCTGAACCAGTGCTGCTGGAGGTACGATCCCTGGTTCGTTGACGTGAAGCCTAGGCTTCACCACTAGCAAGCAATGACTCCGACGTTGTGTGTTCTGGTAGAGATCGCATTGGAGGCAAGCCGTACCACTGCACGAACGACCTCCCAGTTGACAAGAAGAAGGCGGCAACAAAAACTGTTGTTGAGGGTTCAAACTCTGCATCAACGCCAACACCTGTACAGCAGCAGCAACCAAAGCGCTTTTGCAGGTGGCATGCGCGCGAGTGTGACTACGCAGAGCACCCGATGGAGAAGAGCAGAGCGATTGAGACTCCCAACGAGTTCGGATTGTGTCTCCACTGTTACGAACTCACAGCCATGACGCAGCGCACAACTTTACAAAAGACGCCGCCGCGCGTGATGGCCGTGAAGATCCCGGGCGTGAGCGTCACGGATCTCCGGCGAGACGTGCAGCGAGATGCGCTGCTGAGCGCCAAGCACAAGAATGCAAATGGCCGGGACACAGGAGGTAAAAACCTTACGGCCAAGAGCGTTTGCTCGTGGCAGAAGGAACATTTCGAAAAGGCGTACATCTGGCGCTGCACCAACCGCGTGCTCATGCACCCGACGATGGGCGGGTCCTTCATGCCGTTCTGCGGCTTCCACGCACCCAGATGCATCAAGGAGTACGGCCGCAGGAGCATCAAGAAGGACCAGTCGTGTCCATCCATCGACCGCCTCAATGGCTTTGGCATGTGTCGCAACCACCTGGAGGCACACATGAGCACGCTCAACTACGAGGGGCGCGGCGCGTGCGTGCTTGTGGACTCGGAGTTCGACGTTCCTGGGATCAGAGAGTGCAGTCGGGACCCCGTGGCGAGTGAGGTCACACGCCACCTATTAGCACCAAAGCATCTGCCACCAGCTCCACAAGACGAACTCGTTATGCCGTTGCCTATACCAGAGAACATGACCAGGAGCCAGGAGTCGATACTGAAGCGTGCGCTGTTCACGACCGGCGTGTTTGTCAAGCTCATGATGACCCAGACGATCGCTGCGGTACTCAACCATCCGAACCCAGTTTCCATGCTGCTGAAGGAGCTCGTATGGCGCTTCCAGTTCCTGCGGCGCGCCGAGGTCGTTGCGATCCGCATTCAACGGATGTTTCGAGGGAAACGCGCGCGTAGACGCGTGCGTGCGCTCAGGTACGAGAGCGCAGCACTGCGACGCATCAGAGCGTGTCTTGTGATCCAGCGATTCGCTCGCGGCTTTTTGGGACGAAGACGCTTCCAGCACGAGTTCGAGAGCGTCCACCAGGCAGTCCCGCTCATCCAGCGCATCATGCGAGGTGGCCTGGCGCGCAAGCACTGCCGAGAACTGCGTGCTGCGATCCGCGTGCAGCGCAACTACCGTTGTTACCGCCAGCGGCTGCTCGCGTGGGCGTTCCGAGAGGAGATGGCGTACATGAAGGACTTGCAGCGAGTAGCTGACGAGAACCTGCGGGACATGGAGGAGAAACTGTACGCGTTCCGCAGATTGCGGGCTCGTCGGCTGCTGCGCAAGCAGATCCTGCGCTGGAAGAAGCAGAAGGAGGCAAAAGCCCTAGAGTTCGTGGTACGCCTGCAGACTTTCTGGGCGGCCGTCAAGATCCAGCGCCAGTGGCGCAGACACCAGCGCTACCAGTTGATCAAGAAGCGGTACCAGAGCGCGCAGTGCATCCAAAAGCGCGTGCGAGGCTGGCTCACGCGGTACATGTGGAAGGAAGACCCTAGGATCCTGAGCGTCACGGGCTTCATTAACGTGAAAACAGGCTTTGAGTACGGGAAGACGATCGTGCTGGCCCAACCCTCGCACTCGTACTCGTACCCGAGTCGCCGCATTCGCATGCACTACGGCGCGTTGACTCTGCAGCGCGTATTTCGAGGCCACGCCGGGCGGCTCGTAGCAAACGAGCGGTGGGTCAACATGGTGAGGCGCTGGGAGTGGATCGGCATCGAGTCGACGGACTCGAGCGGCAAGAGCAGCGACAGCATGACGGTCGGCAAGGAGCGCTATGGCTTCATACTGCCGTCCTTCGGGTATCACGAGGAGCGACGTCTGCACATGAAGCCCATCGTCCACGACATCAAAGCGAGGCGGGGCTTCGAGTACAAGTATCAGAACATTCTGGATCTGATCAAGGATCGCGACGGCAAGCGTGCATGGAGTTTGGCCCAAGAGCTGAGGGAACAAAGGACGAAGGAGCAACTTGAAGAGCTTAGTCGCTCGCCGAAGAGGTCTGTAGAGCCAACGCCACAGCCAAAGCTCAAGAGAAGACCACATGCAGTCTATGAACGCACATCGATGGCGAAAGCACTGTTCCCCGTGGGTTCAGTCGTGCGCGTCGCAGTGTTCAATACTGGCAAAAAGAAGGTCAATGCGTTTCAGATGGGGAAGGTCGTGCGCATTAATGACGGCGTGGAAGGCGAGCGCGACACGACGTTTGATGTGGAGTACGATCCGGTAAGTCCTCGTAGTCTGCTGATACAGGATATAGCACTGTTGTGTGATTGACTCTAGTTTCTTCTCTATGACGTAGGTGCTGGTGACTGTCCATGGCGTTCGTATCTACAACGAGCAGCGCGTTCACTTCAGCCGTCTCAACGCCATCACGCATGCTGATCTGGTGGAACCACCGCCAGAGAGGCGGATTTCCGTCGGCCGACAGATCCAACGAGCCATCAAAGAGCTGAAGCAGGAGATCCGTGAGGCGCGAATCACTGAACAACAACCGAATTTGTTTTTTGGCAAGGACGATGAACGCGAACAGGCACTGGAAAGTGTCGGAGCCCTTGTTGAGAGGTTTCGTGACGACAGGAAGGGCGTCGATCTCCTTGCCGACGACAGCGACTTTGTGGATTTCGTGTTCCGCAACTCAACGCTGTTGAAACTATCGTGGCTACAGGTCGTCGACGCGATTCGCTACGGGACTCCGACCAAAGCTAAGGGCAAAGCCTCTCTTGTGAAAGAGCCACCACCACCATCTTCAGCATCGTCACTGTCTCCGTCAGCGGTCGATTTCTTCACCAAGGAGTTTGGGTTTGAGCGCCAAAGTGGGAATTCTAGTTCGATAAGCAGCAGCTTAAAGCCACAGCCAGCACGAGCAGCAGCGATTGAGAAGCGGATGACGGAGCTTGGCTTCCAACATGCGCTGGGGGCAACAAGTGCGAATGACACGCGTGCCGCGTCGGGTGCATGTCAGAGGAACAGGAACCAGCGGCCTGACACATCAGCAAATGAGCCGGAGCAGAAGAAGCAAGAGCTCGACACAGAAGCGATTGGGCGCGTCCACCACACACGAGACGATTCAACGCTTGCAGATGTCGGAAAACGAGTTCAGACCTCGCAAGACCTCCACCGACTCATCTACGAGCTCAAGGTGAACGAGCGCAATGTCTGTCGGAGCCACCCGTCTATTGCGTTCTTACATACACATTTCTTCTTGAATACCTTGACAGACGCTACCGATTGAAAGGCGACGCGAAAACATCATTGAGATCACGACGCGGAGCACGCGCGCGTTTGTGTGTGGCCATCCGGCGTGCGGCCGCTGCTTCTCGTACGTTTGAGCTCTGATCACCTCCGTAGTGGTAATGACATTGCACCTTAGCTGACGAATTCTCTTCTCGCTTCTCAGATCAAAGGAGGCAGCGCGGCTTCACCAGAAGTCTATCCACGAGCACAAGGAACAGTTGGCGGTCGGCACGCCATTGACAGATCAGTACCTACAAGCGTACTGGCCACCACAGAGTCCGTGGAACTGCGAGACGAATACAAAGTTCCAGCACATGGTCGGGTATTATCGCTGCTCTCGCACTGGATGCGACCAAGTGGAGTTTCGCACACGAAGAGAACTCAACAGGTACATAAATATTGCGATTTGTATGGAAATTGATGGAGTCGCTGACAATTTCTGTGATGTCTTGCTCAGCCATTTGATTCAGGTTCACCATACGACCACAAGCTCAACTATACATCAGGAAGACTATCTTAGCAGTACAACACAAAAGTCTCTCCCGCTCGCCAGTGTGCCGCAAGTGATTTGGCTCGGAGCGTACTCCATCTGCCGCAACCTCCACGACAAGCTTGGACTGCCCAAGGACGCGCTCAGCCTCGAAACTTGTACGCTTCACTCTAAAGTTCCAGACGCATCCTGCTTGTCGTGCATCAGGCAGCAAGAATGTCCTAGTCTCCCCTGCAGACTCTACTCCACAGTTGCCTTGACTTTGAGTCGTGAAAACGTATCCACTCGATTGGTTCCTACGAACGAGAACCCAACCGACAAAGTAGATGATGAAGATGCGAGCGGATTCACGATCTTCAGCGTTCAGGACCAAGAGTTCTGCCCAGCTGTCCTTGAAGTCAATCTGATTCGAGCAACTGGAGATCGCAATGAGCGGAAGAAAAACAAGAGCAAGAAGAAGAAGAGTCAGTCAGACCAGAAGCCGAAGGGCTCAGAGACAACCGCCATGTTCATCCAGATCGTCGCTCTATGCCGAGACAACACGAACGAAGACTGGATTCTCGGCTGTGGCTTCCGACAACCTGATCCCAACAACCTCAGTGAGCAGCACGAACAACACAATGGTGACATTCACGAAGTATTCTTTGATGAGAAACTCGTGTTCGCCAAGCTGGCGCATGTGATTGGCGCAGCGAGGGTCCGTCATTGCTCGCGAAGCGAGTTCTACAGAAAATTTCTCAAGGCAGCAGCCGGCGGATCAGAGGCAACTGCAACGTCAGCAGCGTCAAGCGGCGGATCTAGAACTCCTTCGACTGCCACGAGAGGTGGCGAAGTCCAAGAGCTCTTTTGGCGACGTTCTGTATCCAGCGGTTCACCATCGCTAGATAGCGACTGAACCTGGATTTATGGTGACGCAAAAAGAGGTTGGAGGTGCTCGGAGGTTCTGAGAACGACGGAGCAGGACGAAACGAGTGGACCTGTCCAATGGTTCGCTCTTCGAAACCTGCTTTTCGAGCCACGCAGGTCTCCTTTTTCAGCCAGAAACGAGAGTTTTAACGATCCAACGTTGAAGCTAAGAGATGCCACTCTGTTGTGGTACGCGCGTGACTCACGAGAGCTCTGCCAAACGCGATGGCAGTGCCACTCACACACGGATGCAGCCATTTCCACGTAGTTGATCTGCGAGTGCGACCATCGAGTGTGCGACGATCTGACCCAGAAATGCTGAGAAGATTCGATTTGTAGCCATGATCACAGCTGGACAACCTTAGTTAAGTTCAAGTCGTACGGCGGTGACCTCATGGCTACAGGAGGGTGTTTCTCATGGGGAGCGAGCGAGCGAGTGAGCCTTTGATCTCAGCTACAGAGCGAAGTCCCCCAGATTGCCAACCAGCCAGCCACTGCTCACCGCTACCACGAGTAAAACGAGGAGATCATCGCAATTCTCTTCTCTCATTTGCGAATCTGCCAGCCAAGCCCCACAGCTCAAGCCTCACTCTCCTCCAGTCTCTCCACCATGAAGACCTCCTTTCTCGCGCTCGCCTTGCTCTTCGGATGCGTCCAATCCGTCCAAGCCACTACCACTGCCGCCTCGATGAAGCTCTCGCCCGAGCACTTGCCTCGCTTTCTCCAGGAACGCTCGACGCTCGAGCAGGAACTCGCTGCCTGGAAGCAGAGCGCGGCGGGCGAGTTCGCCAAGCAAAACGCCTACTTCATCGCCGGCGCCAAGCAGCACCTGCTGACCGTGGAGGAAACCCAGGCGGACCAACTGCGCCGCTTCTTCCTCACGAAGCTCGGCATCGAGCAGGCGCAGCAGCAGAATCCGGACGCTGTTTTCTCGACGGACTCGCCCTTCTCGCTTATGACCGACGACGAGTTCGCCAAGTTCCTCGGCAAGTCATTCCAGCGCGGTGCCGCTGACGAAGTGCTCGGTGACGCCACGCACGCGATTGAGCCACTAGCCGCTACGAACACCACGATCGCTGCAGCTGACAAGGACTGGACGACGTCTGGCTGCGTGGCGCCGGTGAAGAACCAGGGCCAGTGCGGTTCGTGCTGGGCGTTCGCGTCGGTCGCGTCGCTCGAGAGCGCCTACTGCCTCAAGGGCAACCCGCTGACGCTCTTCTCGGAGCAGCAGGTGCTGAGCTGCGACTCCGTCTCGGGCGGCTGCGAGGGCGGATTCCCGGGTGATGGCCTCAACTACGTGCAGCAGAACCACGGCATCTGCCTCGCGGCGAGCTACCCGTACGAGTCGGGCGAGTCGCAGGAGAACGGCGAATGCGATACCTCGTCGTGCTCGGTCCAGGCGATCGAGATCAAGCAGGTCGTGAACGTCCCCAAGTCCGAGAGCGGGCTCGTGGCGGCGCTGGGCGGCCGTCCTGTGGCCGTGGGCGTCGCCGCCGGCAACAACACGTGGAAGCAGTACAAGGGCGGCGTGGTGTCGTCCTGCAGCAGCTCGCAGCTCGACCACGCCGTGCTGGCCGTGGGCTACGGCGGCAGTGCGAGTGCGACGCCCTTCTTCAAGATCAAGAACTCGTGGGGCACAGCCTGGGGTGAAAGTGGCTTCATCCGCCTCAAGCGTGGCGTCCCTGGCGCGGGCACGTGCGGCATTGTCGGTCCCAAGTCCGTCTACCCGACTCTTTAAAGCCGGTGTCGCGTGGATGCGGACAGTTTTTGATGAAGTAGGAGCAGTGGTAGTATCTGCAAGCAAGAGGAGGACGCTTTTCCAAAGTGTCCACGTTGGACCTTATC
>JAASGT010000929.1:0-13815 GCA_023334315.1 Globisporangium alternatum
AAGCCAACAAGGGGAAGCGAGCGTAGTTGCAATGGTAACGCACCACTTTGCCGTTGAAGAGGCCGGGGCGGTAGACGCTGACCGCCGAGGGTTCGCGGATGAGCTGCTTGGACATGGCTGCTGCTGCTGGAGCGCGGCTTTAGAAATGACGTCCGCTTTTGAGTTCTGCCGTCAAAATGGAGGAATGGCTTGTTGATGCAACACAAAACTTCAACAGGACAGATATCTACCAGGAAGACAAAATAGTTGCATCCTGTGATTGGTTGAATTTTGCTTTTAAGAATCTTTTTTAGCCACTTAGCAACATGGTAATTGTATTTATGACCAATCATAAGCATTTCCTTTATAACAAAATTTATTAGTTATTATAGAGGTAGTTGCTGCCATAACCTCTTTAATGGAACCTAACCCTTTTTGAAATACACCTATTGATTTTGTAGAGGTTGTATGTTTTATATAGAGGTTATTGTAACATCTCCCTTCATAGCATTAGTAGAGGGTAACTGTAACCCGTCTGTTAACGTAACCAGGGTACATAACTGAATGCGAATTTTGTAACCAGGATGCTTCTTTTCACATTCTGCCGATCCAGTAGCCCATCTTCAACATTTACTTCCAAAACACGGTGGATTTTTGTATCATATTCCGTTGTGATCGATCAAGAAAAGTGAAACAAGGCAGTAATCTTGTTGGAGCACAACATATTTGCCAAAACCCGCTACATAGAAGCATCACATCAAATATATGGAAGAAAATATACCCTCTATATTGCATTTGTTTAACAAGTACACCTTCTTCTGAGAATGGACAATTCCTTGCATGTTCGCTCAATAGTGTTTGGGAAAACCGCTTGGCCAGGTGGTGACTCTCGCTCTGTCAGCAGCGGTCAGTCGATCAGACAGGCACGCAACACTGTCATTCTGCGCAATTCTTCCCTCGCAACTGACATTCGATCCACGTTGCCGCTGTGTTTGCACGCGCAGTGAACCCTCAGAACCGAATTCGCTTGGTAGCCCCCAGACACACTCTCTCTCTCACACACACATCCATCACCTCACCACAAGATCACACATTCCAGCATGACAGCGGCGTTGACATACGACGAGAGCGCGGCGGCGCCGGTGCGCAACGAACTGCTGCTCTACGTGAACGGCAAGCGTATTGCGATCCCCGAGAAGGACGTGCAGCCGGAGCTCACGCTGTTGCAGTTCCTGCGCAACACACTCGGACTGAAAGGCACGAAGCTTGGCTGCGGCGAAGGCGGCTGTGGCGCGTGCACCGTCATGGTGTCCAAGTACGACGTGCAAGCCAAGCAAGTGCGCCACCTGTCAGTCAACTCGTGTCTCGCGCCACTCTGCGCGATGGACACGTGCGCAATTACGACCGTCGAGGGCGTCGGATCGATCTCGGGTCAAGGACAGGACGCGCAGGGGCTGCACCCGGTGCAGCAGGCGCTCGCCGAGTCCCACGGATCGCAGTGTGGCTACTGCACACCTGGTTTCATCATGGCGCTCTACTCTATGGTCAAGCAGCGCGAGACGGGCGTCGAGATGACGATGGAAGACATTGAGCACGGTATGGACGGTAACTTATGCCGCTGCACGGGCTACCGCCCGATTCTGGATGCCGCGAAGAGTTTTGGCATTGATGCCCAGAAGGCCACATGCAAGGGCGAGTGCGACGGGTGTCCGCGCAAGGGCAGTCCAGACATCGATATTGAAGATCTCCAGATCGACGAAGAGAACGGCGGCGTGAAGCAGATCGCCAGCTGCTCGACGAGCAAGATCCGCACGCTCGCGAAGAAGTTTGAGACGAAAATGGAGCACGCCAAGACCCACGGCGACTCGAACGTTTTCCCCGATGAGCTGCAGCAGAAGGCGCTCTCGCCCGAGTTCCTCCAGCTGAACGGCAAGACCGTGCAGTGGTTTGCACCCGTGACGTTGCCCCAGCTGCTGCACCTGAAGAAGCAGCACACGGACGCCAAGATCTCGGTCGGCAACACGGAAATGGGCATCGAGACCAAGTTCAAGAACCTCACGTATATCCATCTCATCAATGTCAACCGCGTACCGGAGCTCGTGGCGATCGAGGAAGTGAGTGCCCATGACGAGATCAACCAGAGCGTCTTCGCCGGCGCTGATCCATTCGACGGCGTCAAGTTTGGCGCAGCGGTGACGCTGACGGACGTGAAGCAGTACCTCTCAGGACGCATCAAGGCACTGCCTGCGTACCAAACGCGCTCGTTCGTGTCAATCGTGAAGATGCTCAAGTGGTTCGCGAGCACGCACATCCGCAACGTCGCCTGTATCGCGGGCAACATTGTGACTGCAAGTCCCATCTCGGACATGAACCCACTGCTCTCCGCGATGAACGCGTACGTTGAGCTCAAGAACACAACTGGCACTCGCTTTGTGCGCGTGCGCGACTTCTTCCTCGCGTACCGGAAGGTCGACCTCGCTCAGGACGAGGTGATCACGAGCGTGTACGTTCCGTATACGAAGAAGTGGGAGTTCATGCTGCCGTTCAAGCAGGCGCGCCGCAGAGAGGACGACATCAGTATCGTCACATCCGGGATCCGCGTGAAGCTCGACTGCGCGGCGTCCACGGGTTCATGGATGATCTCGGACGCGTCGATCGTGTACGGTGGCATGGCTCCCGTGACCAAGGCGGCTGCTGGGACCGAGCAGTTTCTCATTGGCAAGGCCTTTGACGCGCACACTTTCGACGAAGCGTGCGACGTGCTGCACGCAAACGACTTCAATCTCCCAGACGGCGTGCCCGGCGGCATGGCCAAGTACCGAGAGAGCCTCTGCTCGTCCTTCCTGTACAAGTTCTTCATCGCCACGTCTAAGACGCTCCAGGAGGAGATCCATGCGGAAGTGTTGGCGTCGGCGACGGCGGCATCGTCGTTCCCTGCGCCACCGGCGATCAGCGACAGTATCAAGTCGGCAGGCGAGTCATTCCTGCACCAGACACGATCGGTTTCAAATGGATCGCAGATCTACGGCGTTGAGAAAGGCGGGCTCACTGCGTCGAACCATAAGCCCATTGAGAGTGAAACTGCGGAACGCACTCCAGTTGGCGACCCGCTCATGCACAAGTCGGCGTACCTGCAGGTCTCAGGTGAGGCGCAGTACACGGACGACATCCCAAATACACTCGACACGCTCCACGGCGCACTCGTGCTATCGACGTGTGCGCACGGTCTCATCAAGAGCATTGACGCCAGTGCCGCTCTCGCCATGGAAGGCGTACACGAGTTCTTTGACGCCTCGGTGTTTGAGAAGGCGCGTCTGGGCTCGAACAAGATCGGTCCGGTGCTAAAGGACGAAGAGTGCTTTGCGGCTGGGAAGGTCGTGTGCGTCGGCCAGCCCGTGGGCATTATCGTCGCGGACTCGCACGACCTGGCCATGGCGGCGGCTGACAAGGTTAAGATCGTATACGAGGAGCTCCCGTCCGTGATCACGATCCAGGACGCGATCCGCGAGAACTCGTTCATTCTCCCCGTGCACACGATCCTCGACGGTGACATCGAAAAGGGCTTTGCCGAGTCCGATATCATCCTCGAGGGCGAGGTAAACCTGGGCGGCCAGGAGCAGTTCTACTTTGAAACGAACATCTCGCTTTGCATTCCGCAGGAAGGCGGACTCAAGGTCATCTCGTCCACGCAAGCGGCGACCAAGACCCAGTCGCTCGTGGCCCGTGTGCTGGGCATCGACGAGAACCGCGTGACGTGTGCGACGAGGCGCATCGGCGGCGGCTTTGGCGGCAAGGAGACGCGCAGCGTGTTCATCGCGTGTGCTGCTTCGGTGGCAGCGTACATAATGAAGCGCCCTGTCAAGTGCCTGCTCGAGCGCCACGTGGACATGCTCACGACCGGTGGGCGCCACCCGTTCTACGCCAAGTACAAGGTCGGTATCAAGAACGACGGCAAGCTCGTGGCGCTCGATCTCGACATGTACAACAACGCCGGCTACTCGATGGACCTCTCGCAGGCCGTGATGGACCGCGCGCTCTTCCACTGCGACAACTCGTACAAGATCCCGCACGTGCGCGCGAACGGTACGGTGTGTCGGACGAACCTCGCGACGAACACTGCGTTCCGCGGCTTTGGCGGTCCACAGGGACTCATCATCGCCGAGAGCTACATCGACCACATCGCCCGCACGTTGAACCTCGCGCCGGAGGAAGTGCGCACGCGCAACATGTATGTGCAGGACGAGGTGACGCACTTTGGCCAGCCGCTGGAGGACTTCAACCTGCGAACACTGTGGCAGCACACGATCGACAAGAGCGGCTTCGCGGCCAAGAAGGAGGCCGCCGCCGCGTTCAACGCCGAGAACCGCTGGAAGAAGCGCGGCGTGACGATCATCCCATGTAAGTTCGGCATCAGCTTCACGTCCAAGTTCATGAATCAGGGCGGTGCGCTCGTGCACGTGTATGCAGATGGCAGCGTGCTGGTCTCGCACGGTGGTGTCGAAATGGGCCAGGGGCTGCACACCAAGGTGATCCAAGTGGCGGCGCGCGCGTTCGGTATCCCGCACGAGAAGGTGCACATCGAAGAGACGTCGACGAACAAAGTGCCCAACTCGCAGCCATCCGCGGCGTCCATGAGCACGGACCTGTACGGCATGGCGACGCTGGATGCCTGTGAGCAGATCCTCGAGCGTCTGCAGCCGATCCGCGAGCGCCTGGGCGCCAACGCACCGTTCAGCCAGGTCGTGAACGCAGCGTACTTTGCGCGCGTGAACCTCTCAGCGCAGGGCTTCTACATCGTGCCGAACGAGCGCTGCGGCTACGATTTCGCCAAGACCGTGGCGGAGAACGCGGCCGGCAGCACGGCGTTCAACTACTTCACGACGGGCGTGGCGTGCACCGAGGTGGAGCTGGACGTGCTCACGGGCGACTTCCACATGACGAGCGTCGACATCTTGATGGACCTTGGCGCGAGCGTGAACCCTGCGATCGACATTGGGCAGATTGAGGGTGCGTTCATGCAGGGCTTTGGGCTCTTTGCGCTGGAGGAGCTCGTGTGGGGCGACGACGGCCACCCGTGGGTCAAGCGCGGCCACCTGTTTACGCGCGGACCGGGCGCGTACAAGATTCCGAGCGCGAACGACGTGCCGATGGACTTCCGCGTCTGGCTCGAGTCGAACCAGAAGAACAAGTTCGCCGTGCACTCGAGCAAGGCCGTGGGCGAGCCGCCGCTCTTTTTGGGCGCGAGCGCATTCTTCGCTGTGAAGGAAGCGATCTACGCAGTGCGCAAGGACATGGGTGTCGAGGGCCACTTTGAGTTGCGCAGCCCCGTGACCCCCGAGCGCGCGCGCATGGCATGCGGCGACGAGCTGCTGCAGAAGGTGTTCACGGCCCGCGGCGCCGACATGCTGAGCTACCAGCCGAACGGCAGCTTCTAAGCTGCTGGGGATGAGAAAGAGACCTGTCGGCCGTGATCTAGAGAATATGCCGGTGGTCTAATCAATGAGTTGCGTAGAGCGAATGTGTTGCTGCGTTTTGAATTCGACTTGAAGCGTGAATGCGCGTCGTTTAGGGCAGTTTGGGCCGTGAATGAGAGTCTTCGAATGATGTGTAGCTTTTTGTATAGATGTGTCGAAAACAACTGGTCCAGTTTTTAGTTTTCGAAGATGAGCTTACTTATTTAGAAATCTGTCTTGTAGTTCGTATAGATGAATCGAATTATGCGAAATCAACCCATCTTTTTTCTTAAAACCTCGTCAAACGGTTTAAGGTTGAAATAGTTGAGGTTTAAGGTTTTGACTGGTTCTGTTTTGTTCTCGGAAGAGAACGTGCTTCAAATGGAGGCGCGGTGGGCGAAAAAGCGGCGGCGGCCCCATACAAAAACGCAGTTTAAAAATGGCAGGCCGCCACGATGAAGAGGAAGACTACATGCGCGACATCGACACGCTGTCGCAGGACGACGTCGAGGTGCGTGCGTGTGGCCATGAGCATGTGATGGTGTGTGTGTGATAGTGCACGATCTGTGTATGTGCCAGTGCCCGCGTGTGGTGGTGACGTTCGCGTCATTCGCCTCTCTGTTTGTGGCTGAACGACACCCGCCGCGCTCGCTCGCTCGTACTTGCTGAAACGAACACAGTATTTGCTGTTTTCGTTGTGTGACCCACGCAGTTTGCTCACCATGAACTTATGTGTGCCCGTGTAAATCACATCAGGAGTTCGTCGTCGGCGTCCCCGCGCTGGATGATCTTGGGATCTCGGACCACGAAGTGACGTACCGCCGCGCCGAGTTCGGCACCGCGTTCACGACCTCGCGCTTTGACTCCCTGGTAAGCGTGCTTCGACGCCTTCAGACCACTTCCAGACCTCACTCTAGCTACCAAGGCTAACGGCTGTATTCTTGTAATGATGTGCGGGTGCGGGCGCGGGCACTTCATGCCATATTCGCTGTCAATGGTGGTGGGAATTCGCTAGGAGTCTGCTGAATTCGTGACCCACTCCAAAGCTCCAGTCCAGTTTACGACGGCCGTGCAGAGCAGCTCGGTGCTGGACGACGACGTTTTCGCGTTCAGTCCATTGTTCGTGGCATCGGAGGCTGCTGTCGCGTCCTCAGATGCGGTGGAAGTGGCTCCACTGCCGAGTGGCGACATTCCGGACGCGCGCACTGTTCAATACCACCTAGTGAACCCGTGCTTCGAGTCTGAAGAGTCTCCAGCGGTGATCTTTCGGACGCTGTTGACCGCGTGCCGTAAGCACAACGTGGACTGCAAGAGTCGTGAGGACTGGAGTGTAAGTGGGTGGCTGTTGATGATGGCAGCAAGTTGATTGTTGATCCCGCCCTCTTCCGTGCTTTGCATGCTCGCGGCAACCCAGCACGTGAAGAACGGAAAGAGCGGAGTCGGTATCGATATCAGCACTGTGCCTATGACAACCAGAACACTGACGTGGTGGTGGATTTGATAACTCATTGTGCGGGGAAACTCCAGATTGAGGCATTTGCTCTTGTAGCTGCTGAAGAAGTCAGCTTCAACGTGCAGATGCACCGCTTGCCGATCAAGACCATCATCCGCGTTGACTTCAACATTCTGTCGGTAAGGTTTGAGCATTTTTCAGTCAAGCTGTATGCTGCCCAGGAGGGAGACGCAGGAAATTGACTGGTCTTTCTCTATGCTTGTTGACTTGTTACAGGGCGACGAGATGATGTTTCTTTCCACCGTGGATAAAATCCTGAAGGAGTGCCGATCGATTGACAAGGACATGAAGAATTTACCCGACTTCAGGTTTGCGCAGCTCTTCTCCCCTCCCCCTACTTGATTCGCATGGTCGCGTGATGCAGTGAAGATTGCCAAGACTTGTCCTGCGATCCATCCAGGCTACTGCTCTTGCTCTTGGTTGCTGCATTCAAGTACCGTGTGAGAGAGAGAAGGTTGCGTCGTGACTGACAATGTTGCTTGTGTCTTTGCAGCTTTGACATTTTTGTGGATTGGTCCACACCTCACGCAGAGCTGTTCCCAAACTCGGCGACTGTGGACGACAAGGAGCTGCAGCTGTTGCTCCAGGAGATCCAAAACACGAACTGCCACCCAGCCACGCGATACGAAGCCGCCAAGAGTCTCAAGGATCTGTGCCAATACTCGAAGAATCGGATCGCAGTTGCAGACACGTACAGGCAGCAGTTCATCGATGGTCTAGACGCCATGCTGAAGGATGACGACGAAGACATTGTCCGCTTTGCCATCTTTGCAATCCAAGAGTTCGCGATGGACACTGCTCTTTCAGCAGAGTACGTTCGTGACTTTCGAGTATACTGTGGCTATTGTGTGAAATGAGCCAACTGACATGCTGTGTGTGTGTTGACAAAATCGCAGTTTGGAGTTCCCTGAGCTGCCAGCAACTCTTCGAAGCATCTCGGCATCTTCAAAGAAGAGCTCCACGAAGAAGCTCGCGAGTGAATTGTACGCCATTGTGAGCCCCGTCAGTTAAGGTAAGAACGCCACTGTACAAGAGAGAAGACGGAGGCTCCAGCATAGCAATGCAGCAGCAGAACGAGAGAGAGAGAGAGAGCGAACGACCTCCAGCGGCGAGAGTGCGAGACGAGGTCTTTTTCATCTCGATAACCGACCCACTGGAATGGAACCTATTGTTATTTTCCCACCGCAAATGAACTGCCGTGCATTTGTAGCCATGTCTGTGTCTCATGGTTTCATGGGTTGACTGGATCCGTTCGCTAGATACGGCGACGAAGAGCTCTGGGGCTGCATTCGCCAGGTGGGTTGAGCGACTACATTAGCAACGCCGAGATGAAGCTCGAGTGCGTCGTCGAGGAGAGCTTTTGTGTGGGCAAGCGCCAGATGCTCACTTCTTCGACTTGGTCCAGGAAGGCGGCTACCTTAGTGAGAGTCAGCTGATGAGGGCATCGTGGGGCAGCTGGGAAATGTTTGGAGAATAGCCTCGGATTCCTTGCATAAACGATCAGCTCATACTTAATACTTTGTTTGACATGGTAAGAATACCTACTATTATATAAACCACCTATTTCTGGTACCCGCGCGTTTGTATTCTAATCTATACTTTTGATTTGTAAGTGATATTCTAAACATGCGCGCGAGTGTCCATCAAACGAGCTTGAAATTCAAACCCGTTTTATCGGTACTCACGCGCGTTGCTAGACTCTTGAATACAAAGAAAGAACTTAGATTCGAATACAGACGCGCGGGTTCCCTGGTTCCCTGTTTGGGTCAGGTACTTTACGGACAGATTTTTGAAGTAGAAAATGTTTTTGAAGTACATCTTTGAAATGTCTTTATCATCAGATGAGCATTCCAAAACTAACTGTAGATTGTCGAAATCTGTCGCGCTTGAAGATAAGAATGTCAAAAATCAGAATTCTGTCGACGCCGCCGCGTCAGCACCGGATTTCCGGATTTCTAAAAGTAGGCACGTCACGTCGTCTCACGTCGGAATCCTATAATAGAGGCGGACCACTATCGTCCAAGATCTGTTTTTAGCATTTCATATTTTAGTTATTCATTTTACAGGGTCCAGTTTACGCTAGTATAATAACTATGAAGACATATATTAACAATATGAGTTTACTTTTGAAGCAGCAAGTTAGTAAGATCAATTCCAATGATATTAACATTAACGTAATTCTGTTTATATGAGGGTTTTGTTTTCTTTTGTCTTTTCGCATTTTTTGACAGTCAGATCGGTGAAATTTCACCGGCTTCACGCTGGATCCCAACCAACTTGAACGTGAAGAAACTGCTGCTGCACAAATGCGCACTCTCCGTCAGTCGTTGCGAGCCGCCTGTCAGTCGTCAGTTCATTCCCGAATTGGCTCCGCAGCACCCGCCAGCTCAGCTCCTCCATCCCGCAACGACGCACGATGCTCTCGCCTGCGCTCCTGAAGACCGCGTCGAAGCGCTCGGTGCGCGCGCTCTCGGCCACCAACAGCAGCGCCGCGTCGTTCCAGACGGCGCTGCCCGCCGTGCAGACCATGCAGACGCGCTCGTTCGTCTACGGCCAGCTCTACAAGGTCGCGAAGAAGATGATGCCGCGCATGTCCAACACGGAAAAGGCTGCACTCGAGAGCGGCACGGTCGGCTTTGACCGCGACATCTTCTCGGGCTCGCCGGAGCTCAAGACGCTCGACAAGTACTCGGCGAAGCTCTCCGCCGAGGAGCAGAAGTTCATGGACAACGAGGTGCAGCAGCTCTGTGAGATGCTTGACGACTACTCGATCAGCAGCAACCAGGACCTGCCACTCGAGGTGTGGAAGTTCATCAAGGAGAAGGGCTTCCTGGGCATGATCATCCCGAAGGAGTTCGGCGGCCTGCAGTTCTCAGCGCACGGCCACTCGATGGTGATCACCAAGATCGCATCGCGCAGCCCACCTGCCGCGGTCACCGTGTGCGTGCCCAACTCGCTCGGACCTGCTGAGCTCCTGCTGCGTTACGGCACGGACGCGCAGAAGGACTACTTCCTGCCAGGCCTGGCCTCGGGCAAGCAGTTGCCGTGCTTCGGTCTCACTGGCCCATCGTCCGGCTCGGACGCTGCGGCCATGCGCGACTCGGGCGTCGTTGTCGAGCAGGACGGTGTCCTCGGTATCCGCGCGACGTTCAACAAGCGCTACATCACGCTGGCTCCAGTGGCTTCGTGTGTCGGTCTCGCCATTGACGTGAAGGACCCACAGGGTCTGCTGAAGGGCCTCGGCCACGAAGGCATCACGGTTGCGCTCCTGGAACGCGACCACGCTGGCCTGCAGATGGGCCGCCGCCACGACACGCTGTCGGTGCCGTTCATGAACGGACCAGTGACTGGCGAGGACGTGTTCATTCCGATGGACAAGATCATCGGTGGCCAGACGCGCGTCGGCTACGGCTGGAACATGCTCATGGACTGCCTCGCCGAAGGTCGCTCGATCAGTCTGCCGGCGTCCGCTGTCGCTGGTGCCAAGGTGTCGGTGAACGCTGTCGGCGCCTACGCGCGCATCCGCAAGCAGTTTAAGGTGCCAATCGCGTCGCTTGAGGGCATCCAGGAGCAGCTCGCGGTCATGGGCAGCCAGGCGTTCATCATGCAATCCGGCCAGCACATGGTGAACGCGATGATCAACCAGCACGAGCAGCCTGCGGTTATCAGTGGTGTGTGCAAGCAGCAGATCACGGACCGCGGTCGCGACACTGTGAACCGCGGCATGGACGTGCTCGGCGGTGCTGGTATTTGCCGCGGCCCGAACAACTTCCTGGCAAGCGTGTACACGTCGCTGCCAGTCGCGATCACGGTCGAGGGTGCGAACATCCTGACCCGCTCGCTCATTATCTTTGGCCAGGGGCTCACGCGCGCGCACCCGCACCTGTACGAGCTGATCAAGACGATCCAGCACGGCGACGACATTGCCGGCTTCAAGCGTGAGGTGAACAACCTCGTGAAGCACGGCGTGGCCAACACGACCGGCTCGCTCACGTCGGCGGTCACGCGCTCGCGCTCGAAGAACGACCTGCTCGAGCACTACGAGTCGCAGCTGTCGAAGATTGCCAAGAACTTTGCGGTCTCGGCCGACTTGGCGCTCGTGCTCGGCGGCAAGCTCAAGTTTGCCGAGATGATCTCGGGCCGCTTCGCCGACGTCTTCTCGTCGCTGTACCTGGGCTACTCGGCGCTGTGGTACTACAAGAACAACCGCAACGTCGAGGGTATCGACATCATCTTTGACTACGCCATGACGCAGCTCTGTTACGAGGCGCAGAACGGCCTCGTGGGCATCAGCAAGAACTTCCCTGTGCCAGGCGTGGGCGGCCTCATGCGCGCGGTCTCGTTCCCGTTCGGCCTGCCGTACGACGTGCCGACCGACAAGCAGATCCGCAAGGTGGCTGACCTGCTCTCGACGGACAACCAGGTGCGCGACCTGCTCTCGGAGTCACTCTTCGTGTCGAAGGACCAGAACGACCGCGTGGCACTGCTGAACGCGACGCTGCCGAAGGCCGTCAAGGCCGACGCGATCCTCGCCAAGCTGCGCAAGGAGAAGCGCAACGCGACCGCGGACGAGCAAAAGCTCATCGACGAGGCTGAGGCCGCGCGCGAGATCATCATCCAGGTCGACAGCTTCACGGGCCTCGGCGCGGAGATCAACAAGCCGAAGGACTACGTGCGTCCGGGCATGGTCGGCAGCATCATCGAGAACAGCAAGCACTAGAAAAGACACCCCAGAAGATCCCGCTCGCAGAGATTCATTTATGCCGACACACAGAAGCCACTCGGAAATTACACTAATCTAAAGAATCACCACCACATTACCAGCAATCATGACCTCTTTGGATGTTCTTTCACATGGGCTGGTGCCCTCACCGTTTGCAGTCCAGAACCACAAAGTGGCGTGTGCACGATCGCATTTTCATATTCGTATGTGTGTGTTTTTCATTTATCGCTTTCATTATCACACGCTCGCAAGCGCTCATCTTTGTAGCCAACACCTTGCTCATGTCGAGCGCCATCTCGTTCTCAGCGCTTGACAACTTCTTCAACGAAAGCGAAGCTTAGCTCTCCTTCACGAATTGCTATGGACACGCATCACACCACACAACACCATGTTAGCTCTCGGTTGTCATAGCGCAGCACCACATACAGATCGTACAAGACAAAGCTCACCTCGGTCGTCTGCTGAGAGCACCGGATGAAGGCGTCGGCGACCTCCTTGCACTGCAGGATGTCGCTCTGCTTGTCTCTATAGCACTGCAGGCACGCGTCCCGCTCGGACGCGCACTGCACGTCGTTCAGTGGCGCGCGGTATTTCGTGCGGTTGATCTCCTCCACGAGGCGCTGCACCTTGGCACTCTCCTTGGCCTCGAGCTCCTTGGCGAGCTGTGCCTGCTTGGCGGCGTCCGCGACCGACGACTTGGCCGCCTCCTGCTGCTGCTTCTGCTTCGCTTCAAAGTCCTTGCGGAAGTCAGCCGCGCCCTAGTATACATACACAACACACATGTGGTTAATACCCACATCGTCATGGCGGTTTTTGCTGCCTTCCACTTGCTTTCTGAACCACACGATTCAAACCGACGAGTGAGTAGTGCCCTCACCTTCTGGTATGCGTCCTGCAGCTGCTTCTTCACGAACGCCTCCTGTCTGTACGGGTGAGTCAGAAACACCGCAGCGACAACATCATGAGCATCAATGCAATAACATGGACCTCACAGTTCCTGCCGCATCACGGAGATCGCGTGCTCCACTCACTCTGCGGTCAGCTTGGAGGCACCAGCAGCGGTGGCCGACGGCGCGTGCTTTGGTTCGGCGGTCGGCTTGTCGTTGAGCTGCGCGACGAGCGCAGGCGTGAGGTTGATCGACGCCGTGGTCTCCCCCTCGCGCTCGTGCTGGTGCTTGAGCTCTGTCTCCGCATCGGACGTCTCCACGCGCGACTGCTTGCCTCCCATGATTCCTTGCCGCGTTCGCTCGCTCGCTTGTTCGCTCGTCGTGCTCGAGAGCTCAAATTCACGTCAGGTCCGGTGGATTTGAGCCTTTTTTGCGGCCAAGAATGACAGGCTGTTGGGTAGGTTTGGACAAGGAGAAAATGCTGTTGGGAAGGTTTGTTGCCACCCAGCGCTTTTTAGATGAGATGATGCTGAGAGCGACAGCCAGCTCGACAAAGAGCACAACGTGACTCGACTCAATGCGAGCGCGCTCATCGCTTCTGCCTGCATCATGGCGACTTGCGTTGTGAGCGGCAGTGGCGCTTTTGTAGACGAACGCCTTGGGCTCTACGACAGCAGGTCGATTGCAACCACTGGTGCGGCACCACGTGTACAGAGAGAGAGATAGCCTGCCGAAGGCCCGCCATGCACGGAACGGTGGACGAAGCCCGCATCATTCACCAGTTGCTCGCTGCTCTGTCTGTCATTCGTGTACACAACGCAACGAATGATCAATTACCCCAAGCGCGTTTGCTGAACCATGAACTGTTTGTAGTACCACTGCAGGAGCTCGTCTTCATTCGCCAGAGCCTCAATCTCCACCAAAGTGTTGAGCAAGAACGCGACGTTGAGAGCTCCAATGCCCACGCCTCACCACTGCTTGTCGAAGGATTGCAGAATGTGACGGTTTGCTCATCTTCTTCGTCGCCTCGCAACTATCAAGTGACCATTCCTAGTCCTTTCCTAGTAAACTGCCAAGCCTAGAGCTTCTCAATTAGCACTCACAAACCGACCGATAGAGCAGACTACAACTGCAGAGTCTCGTACTCCAATGGAGCTTCTCGAGACTTCTTGATACTTTCTGAGAAAGAATGGAGTTGCAATCGTCGACTCGGGTCCTCTCTACCTCCAGTTGACTCCAACAAGCATCCGAGGTCGACCG